>CM056058.1:116407444-116459294 GCA_029574335.1 Rana kukunoris | reverse complement strand
GACCATGGACCATTTTCTGGTCCAATGTCCCTTCAACATGGAGGTTCTTACGAAGGTAGGGGGTGGCCATTGGCTACCCCCCCTTCCGCCCTGACCTATGCTGAGCGAGTGTATGGTGATTTTGGGGTCCGCAGGGGATTTGAGTTATCGTCACTTTATTTAGTCAGCCTAGTTGTGCTTTATTACACTTGCACGCTCGGTGTTTGGTGTCCACTAGGGACAAAATCCTGCCTGTGCATGAGGTTGGTGGGCGGTACTTTCGGGAGTTGTGAAGGTGCGGGATCTGGAAAGGAGCAGGGTCGGGCCTGAGAGGTGTGCCCATTTATTGGAGGGGGTTCCTCTTCCAGCCCCCTTAGGCACGGCTCTGCCCCTCTCCATGGGTAGGGGCATCTATCCTTTTTCAACCCCCTTAGATTTTGTTATGGTATTTTTTTTTGAAATAAGGCTACAGACAAGTCTGACTATCATGTTCTTGCTCATACGTGGTTTGTAGGTATTTGTTGTTGTGATGGTTGGGTGTGTTTGTGGGTTGGCGATGATCTGGACAGTAGTGGTTTCTATGGACTTTAATATCTCCCTACTGTACCAGTGAGGGCCGTTTTAAGTGTTTTTTTTTTTTTTTGGCAATGATCTGGGCAAGCTTTTCTGATGGACTATAAAGACTTTCTCTTGTACCAGTGAGCCTGTTGTAAATACCTGTTCTGGTGCTATTTTTTTTTTTTTTTTTCTTTATAGTTATTTCTTGGTGGGTGGAGGTCGGTGATTTGATGGTTTGTGTTTTGTTGTTTGTTTTTGTGTTATTTGGTATTTAGTTATTTTTGTTTATTTTATATATTTGTTAACCTTTTGGTCGTAGTTTTATAAATAAAAAATTACCCCTCCTCGGTCTCAGTGCAGCTCCTCCCACTGGCAGTAGTTCCGGCTCCTCCCACAGAGCTCATTCTGCTTCCTGCTGGAGAGGAGAGAAGGACCTGTCTTCCAGAGCTCCTGTGTTCCAGCCTACCAGGACCAGCCTCCAGCCCCAGCCCCCTGCCCCGGAAGAGGGGTGGGATGGCCTCCCTCAGCCCCGGAGGTGGACCGGCTTCCGGCCCTCCGGAGGAGTCAACAGCACCTGCCCTCCAGCCAGACCACCGCCACCACCCCCCACCATCAGCAGGAGGACCGTCTCTTCCTGGAGACCCAGGAGGGTCTCTCAGACTGGACAGCCCCTCAGCCAGGTGAGAATGAGGCAAGAACCAGGAAGAGGCGGGATAAAATCAAATCCCTGCTGGTGAGGATATCTCAGGCCTGCGTGGAAAAGATGACTACTCTCGCAGGCCTGAGGGAAAAGAGGGACAGGTGCTCCAGTAATAAGAGATCTGAATTCAAGGGGGCCATCACCACCCTAGGACTAGAAGTAAAAGAAATATGGGAATACCTGGGGGGCTTTTGCCAACGTGGGGCTGGAGGTGAACTTCCTAGAGGAGCTCCGGAGGACCCTCCAGCAGGCCAACCGGGAAGGGAGCCAGGCAGCGAGGAGGAGCGGGCGGTCTAAGAAGGGTCCCAACCCCCCAAAGCAGCCAGGAGAGTCAGGGGAGCCTGGGTGCAGTGGGGGGGGGGCGAGTGCCGGTGGTGCAGGGCCCAGTATGGCCATAAAACCTGGGGAGGGTTCCCGGAGCCGATCCCTCGGTCCGTGGAAGGGACTGGGGGTTGGCGAAGTCCGGGGAGTCCAGTGATCCAGGAGGTCGCCGGGCCCAGGTGCCGCCGGCGGTACCCCCCCGCCATCTTCAGGTCAGCATACCCAGGCTCCCCAGGATGGTCGCACTGCCACAGCTGAAGCCCGCCATGTGTCGGCTTCCATGACCCCTCAGCTTGCAGTGGAGCGGGAGGATCTGGCCATGGAAAGGCCAGGGACTGCTCCTGCGGCTGCTATGTCATCGGAGAGAGGCAGACACATGGTGGAGGCATTGTGCTGCGGTCATCTGGAGGTAAACAGCTTGTGTGCAGTGTGGCCAAGATGGCGCCGGCTGTTGGGGTGGAGTAGACCGGGACCCGAAGTGACCGCCCAAGAACCGGAAGTGCCCCAGCCGGAACCGGAAGTGCCCCAGCCGGAACCGGAAGTGCCCCAGCCGGAACCGGAAGTGACCAGACCGGAACCGAAGTGACCGGACCAAAACCGGAAGTGCCCGTCCCGCGACCGGAAGTGCCCCCCCGCGAGTTTGCGGTGGTCGGTGGGGGCTCAGGGGACCTGGGGGATGAGAGGCCGGGGGTGCAGGGGTGCCCAGCCCCGGACGCTGCAGCAGGCACCTCCAGCCCCCCACCCCCGGCAGGAGATGGACAGAGACGGTGAGGACGGTAAATTGGACGGTAAGCTGCCACCCCCCCAGGTCCCCATGGACACTGCCACAGGCCCCGAGGGGCTCCCTGCAGCACAGGCGGGGTGGGGGGAAAGTCAGGTGGGACCCCTCCCAGTGGACTGTATAGCATATGATTATATCCGGCAGTTGGAGGGGTCCCAGGGGGGCTCCCCCCCAGTACAGGTGGAGTCCCAAGGGGCTGGTGTGGTCGCGGAGGGGTCTGGGTGGGGGAGTTTGGTGGGGGTGGTACCCCCCTCTGCTGTGGTCCCGGGGGGGGGGGGCCTGTAGTCAGGCCAAAGGTGGTGGGTCAGGTGGTCAGGGTATATCAGCGGGGGTGGGTGCAACACCACCGGCAGGGATGGGGGCCCCCCCGTCCCCCCCCACTTCTTCTGGGGGTGTGCTGAGGGGGGTGCCCCACTTCCGGAGAACATCTTTCGGGGGTCTCCGGAGGCCAACTTATTGTCTGCCCTAAAGGGGGGTCGCTCTTTCGCCCAGGTGTTGGGCTCTCGTGCCCCTCTGGACCACCTGTACAGCCGGTTTGGCGCCCAGAATTTCCGCGCCCCCCCTGCTGCTGACCAGGAGAGGACGCAGGGGTCGGCGTGGACGAGGGGTACAGGTGGTCCAGAGAGGAGGCGTAGGAATGTTGTCCAGCTTCGGTACGAGGGTCCGGACCCCTGCCCCGCTCGAGGTGAGGTGGTGGGCCTGGTACTCTCCTTGGGTTTTGGGGTGGATGACCTTTTTGCTGTCATCCATCCCACCAACACACGGGAGTTTGATATAAGTTTTGTCACTCCCGTGTGTATGGAACGCTTTATATCACCGGCTTTGGGTTGGTGAGGGGCGTTGACCCTTGGAAGAGGTACAGGCTCATTCCCATCTCCAGGCAGGAGGAGGTTAAGAACATCACCATCCTGGTGAGGAATGAGTCGCTCCCTCCGGAGGACATTGCCACCTGGCTCGGGAGGTACGGGCAGTTGCAGACCCCCCTGAGGAAGAACCTTGATGAGCGCGGGGTCTGGACCGGGGCTTGGTTGACCAGGATCCGGCTCAAGAGGGAGGGCAACAGTGTTGCCCACCTCCCTGGCAGCGCCTTTCTAGGCAGAGACCGGATCCTGGCGTTCTACCCGGGACAGCCCCGTCGTTGCTTCAAGTGCGGCAGCCCGACCCACATGAGCTCGGACTGCACGGTGGTCAGATGTGGCCGGTGCCACGAGTTTGGCCACCAGTCCGAGTCATGTGGGAAGATATGCTGCAACTTGTGTGGTGAGATGGGGCACCCATTTAGCAGGTGTCCCAAAGCATATCGGGGTTCTTCCTCAGGGGGGGACCTCCCGGGCCGGGAGCGGCCGAAGCCCCCCGGCGAGAGTGATGGCCGGGGGGGTGGGGATCCTGGAGCCCCTAGTACTACTCCGGAGGGACCAACAGGCCCATTGCCTCAAAGAAGGCGGAGCAGGCGTGGGCGTGGGGCTCCCCCCCCGGGGGACACGGGCTCGGTTGGCCAGGAGGCTCCCGATCCTCCGGAGGGCGGAGCCGGTGGGGAGGAGTCGGGGAGGCCTGGGGGTCCCGGGCCTGAGGGTCCGGGGCCAGGGCCTTCCTCTCCTAATGTTGCAGGGCCGATCCCCATCCCCCTTCCCTTTCCCCCTCCTCACCATTGCCCCTCCCCTCCACCTGGCCCTCCATCTGTTTCCCCATGCCCTCCTCCCTCATCTTCCCCTCCTCGTACCCCCCCCCCCCCCCGTCCCCCCCCTCCCAAGTCCCGTCCCCCCCCTTCCCCTTCTTCTTCCCGTCCAGCTAAGTCTGGTCCCCCCCCTGTCCTCTCCCCTGTCTCTGGCCCCCCTCCTGCCTCTTCCATTCCCCCCCCTTCTGGACCCAGAGTCTCCTCTGGCCCTGTGGCCATGGAGATGGAAGCTGCTCGAGCCTCATCCAAGAGGGAAATCTCGAGCAGCGGGTCCGAGGAGGGGGGTGGTGTAGTCATCTCGGAGAGGTGGCAGGAGTGGGAGCAGGTGAGACGCAAAAAGAAGAAGGGGAAGGCTGCCAGATCTGGGGGCGGGAAGTCCCCAGTGAAGGGTGGGGTTCCCCCAGGGGCACGAAGTGGGGTGTCCCTGGGGAACCCGTTTGGTATCTTCTCCTCCTCCTCGGGCTCAGAGGAGGAGGAAGTGTAGATATGTAAATATGTTTTTGTGTTTGTAGTATGAAGGAGAACATGACCACTTTCAATCATTCTGATGGCGGTACCCTCTCCAATACGGCTTGCGACCATTAATGTCGCAAGTATTCGTTCTGCGGGAGCTCGTTTTATGGCCTTCGATTTTCTCAGCCGTGTTGAAGCTGACATTTTGTTTTTGCAGGAGACCTGGCTGGCATCTGTGGCAGAGATGCATCTAGCAAAGAGGGAGTGGAGATGTGGGCCCTCCCTCTGGTCTCTTGCGGCCGAGCCCTGCAGTGGGGTTGCGGTCCTTTTTAAGACTGGTCCGGTGGCTTGCCGGCGAGTGATTGAAGTGGAGATCGGTAGATGTCTGGTGGTGGACGCTGTCGTGAGGGGCAATTCCTCCGGCTCATAAATTTTTATGGGCCTCAAACTAGGAGGGAGAGGAGGAGCCTCCTTACGGCGGTTAAGCCTTATCTTTTTTACGTCCCAGCAGGTGATTTTTGGTGGCGATTTCAATATGATCACTAGGCCCAAAGACCGGGCAGGTGCCGCCAACCCTCTGGGATATGATAGTATTTTTTTGAATAACGTAGTGAGGGAGGCCAGGTTGGTGGATGTGCACGTTCGTCACCTCCCCAACCTCACTGGTTTCACATTTTCCCGAGGTAGTAGTAAGAGTAGATTAGATAGGTTTTTTTTAAAGGAGGACTCTGTCTGCTCGGCTCCTGAGCTGCAGTCGGTAGAGTTCTCCGATCACTGTATGGTATCTGTGGCCCTGAATGTCGCTGACACTCCTCAGAAAGGGAGGGGTTTGTGGCGCCTGAATGGGTCGCTACTGGAGGATCCTGAGGTTAGGGAAGCCTATGAGGTTTTTCTTCCTGGGCCAGACCTCGCTCCTTGAGGGCAACTGCTCCCGCCTTGAGTGGTGGGAAGTAGTTAAAAAGAGGTCTGGCGACTTTTTCCGGGAAATCTCTGGGTACAGGGCAGCTTCCAAGTACCAGGCTTACCAGAGACTACGCAGGCAGCTTGACCGCCTGGTGTCCTCTGGGGGCTCTCAGGAACAGATATCCGGTCTGAAGGCGCAGATGAAGGAGTGTCAGTACGACCGTCTCGCCTCCCTGGTTTTTGAGAGGGATTATGGGAAGTTTATCTCTCCTGATCCCTACAGGAGCTGTGGTGAGGTGGCGAGGTCGAAGGTCGTACATGGCCTGAAGGATGCCTCAGGATCTCTGGTCCGGTCCGGTCCAGATCGGGGATCCTGGGTGTCGTCAGAGACCACTTTTCGGACCTCCTGAAGAAGCGGCCTCTAGACATGGAGAAAGTCAGGGAATTCCTTGATGAGACCCCGCTGGAAGTGGGGTCTGACCTTCCTGACTCTCTGACAGAAGAGATCTCGGTAGCTGAAGTTGAGCAGGCTATTAGCTCTTTAGCTTCTAAAAAGTCACCTGGGCCCGATGGGCTCACGGCCGAGTTCTACAAAACCTTTAAGAGCCTCTTGGCTCCTCATCTGAGGGACGTGTTTAGTGAATGTTTGGCCTATGGCCTGCTGCCTCCCTCAATGAGAAGGTCAGCTCTGATCCTACTGTCAAAGGGGAAAGATCCGTCTGTGGTGGAGAATTGGCGTCCGATCGCCCTTCTTACCACAGATAGGAAGATACTGGCAAAGATCTTGTTTACACGTCTGTCTGCTTTGGCGGGCAGGATGCTGTCTCCCTCTCAGCACTGCACAATTCCTGGCCGGGGCACTTTTAGTGCCGTCCTGAGCGTCCGGGAGGCTGTGGAAAGGTGCAGGGCTGATGGCAGCGAGCGGTATCTGCTTGCATTGGATCAGGCTAAGGCGTTTGATCGGGTGAAACCACGAGTACCTTTGGCTGCTTCTGAGGAGATACGGTCTGCCTGATCAATTCGTTGATTGGCTGCAGGTATTGTATAGGGGAGCTGAGAGCTTCCCTCTTGTCAACGGTTGGGTGGGCCGGGCCTTTGCCGTGGACTCTGCTGCGTCCGGCAGGGGTGCCCGCTGAGCCCCCTCCTGTACATCTTTGCGGTCGACCCCTTCGTAAGGAGGCTAGACTGCGGGCGTCTGGGGGGGGGTTCCGGTGGGACCTGTCGGGGGTCCGGTTTCGGCGGTGAGGGTTGTGGCCTATGCGGACGACGTCTCGGTGGTGGTATCTGGTCGTGAGGAGGCCCATTATGTGGAGTCCCAGATCGGGTGCTACTCTGAGGCGTCAGGCTCGCTGGTCAATTGGGACAAGAGTGAAGTTTTCTGGTTGGGGAAGGAGGGGGAGCAGTTCCCCCTTCCGGACGTGTTCCCCACGCCCGTACCAGAGATTCGAGTTCTTGGCATTCATTTCGGCCCGGGTGATTATCCCAAGCTAAACTGGGAGCGCAGGCTGGTGAGTGCCACTCGGAAGGTGAAGGCCTGGAAAGGTTGGAAACTTTCCCTGAGGGAAAGGGTAAGCTTGGTCAAGACGTACTTATTGCCTGAGTTTCTCTTTGTAAGCTATGTGTGTCTTTTGCCAGCATCTCTCTATGCTCGGGTCTATGGTCTGTTCTTCCTGCTGTTGTGGGGAAGCAGACTGAACCTGATCAAGAGGGAGGTCACATACCGCCAGCGACGGCAAGGTGGGTTGGACATGGTCAACCCGGTGGTGTTCTTTTTTTACCATCTTTGTTAAATACAATTTGCAGTCCATATTTGTGGACGAGCCTTCCTGGTGGGAGTGTTCATGCAAGGACTGGCTCTTGCTGTTCTTGAGGCAGTGGGGGGAGGGGGGGAGGCCCGGCGATCTGAGGAGATCGCATGGGTATCTCCCTTCCTATGTCCCCCTGGCATTAAAGGTACTGAGGCAGTGGCGGATAACTGCCCTGGAGGTGGGCTCTTTGGGTCGGCGGGAGCTGTACCTGAGGGTCATGGCCTCGGACATTTTGAAGCCCCTGTCTTTGAGGGACTGCCCTGAGAGGGTCCTCACGGAGGGGCTAGCCCTCTTGAATTCTTCTAGAATTCCAAGTAAGTTTTGGGATCTCGCATGGAGGTCGTTCCATGGACGACTCTATGTCCGTGCGAATCTCAAATACAGGAACCTGGGGGACAGGGACTGCCCCCGTCAGGAATGTGGTGGGACATTGGAGACCATGGACCATTTTCTGGTCCAATGTCCCTTCAACATGGAGGTTCTTACGAAGGTAGGGGGTGCCATTGGCTACCCCCGCCTTCCGGCCCTGACCTATGCTGAGCGAGTGTATGGTGATTTTGGGGTCCGCAGGGGATTTGAGTTATCGTCACTTTATTTAGTCAGCCTAGTTGTGCTTTATTACACTTGGCACGCTCGGTGTTTGGTGTCCACTAGGGACAAAATCCTGCCTGTGCATGAGGTGGTGGGCGGTATCTTTCGGGAGTTGGTGAAGGTGCGGGATCTGGAAAGGAGCAGGGTCGGGCCTGAGAGGTGTGCCCATTTATGGAGGGGGTTCCTCTTCCAGCCCCCTTAGGTCACGGCTCTGCCCCTCTCCATGGGTAGGGGCATCTATCCTTTTTCACCCCCTTAGATTTTGTTTATGGTATTTTTTTTTTTGAAATAAGGCTACAGACATGTCTGACTATCATGTTCTTGCTCATACGTGGGTTGTAGGTATTTGTTGTTGTGATGGTGGGGTGTGTTGTGGGTTGGCGATGATCTGGACAGTAGTGGTTTCTATGGACTTTAATATCTCCCTACTGTACCAGTGAGCCGTTTTAAGTGTTTTTTTTTTTTTTTGGCAATGATCTGGGCAAGCTTTTCCTGATGGACTATAAAGACTTTCTCTTGTACCAGTGAGCCTGTTGTAAATACCTGTTCTGGTGCTATTTTTTTTTTTTTCTTTATAGTTATTTCTTGGTGGGTGGAGGTCGGTGATTTGATGGTTTGTGTTTTGTTGTTTGTTTTTGTGTTATTTGGTTTATTTCGTTATTTTGTTTATTTTATATATTTGTTAACCTTTTGGTCGTAGTTTTATAAATAAAAAATTACCCCTCCTCGGTCTCAGTGCAGCTCCTCCCACTGGCAGTAGTTCCGGTTCCTCCCACAGAGCTCATTCTGCTTCCTGCTGGAGAGGAGAGAAGACCTGTCTTCCAGAGCTCCTGTGTTCCAGCCTACCAGGACCAGCCTCCAGCCCCCAGCCCCCTGCCCCGGAAGAGGGGTGGGATGGCCTCCCTCAGCCCCCGGAGGTGGACCGCTTCCGGCCTCCGGAGGAGTCAACAGCACCTGCCCTCCAGCCAGACCACCGCCACCACCATCAGCAGGGAGGACCGTCTCTTCCTGGAGACCCAGGAGGGTCTCTCAGACTGGACAGCCCCTCAGCCAGGTGAGAATGAGGCAAGAACCAGGAAGAGGCGGGATAAAATCAAATCCCTGCTGGTGAGGATATCTCAGGCCTGCGTGGAAAAGATGACTACTCTCGCAGGCCTGAGGGAAAAGAGGGACAGGTGCTCCAGTAATAAGAGATCTGAATTCAAGGGGGCCATCACCACCCTAGGACTAGAAGTAAAAGAAATATGGGAATACCTGGGGGGCTTTTGCCAACGTGGGGCTGGAGAGGTGAACTTCCTAGAGGAGCTCCGGAGGACCCTCCAGCAGGCCAACCGGGAAGGGAGCCAGGCAGCGAGGAGGAGCGGGCGGTCTAAGAAGGGGTCCCAACCCCCCAAGCAGCCAGGAGAGTCAGGGGAGCCTGGGTGCAGTGGGGGGGGGGGCGAGTGCCGGTGGTGCAGGGCCCAGTATGGCCATAAAACCTGGGGAGGGTTCCCGGGAGCCGATCCCTCGGTCCGTGGAAGGGACTGGGGGGTTGGCGAAGTCCGGGGAGTCCAGTGATCCAGGAGGTCGCCGGGCCCAGGTGCCGCCGGCGGTACCCCCCCGCCATCTTCAGGTCAGCATACCCAGGCTCCCCCAGGATGGTCGCACTGCCACAGCTGAAGCCCGCCATGTGTCGGCTTCCATGACCCCTCAGCTTGCAGTGGAGCGGGAGGATCTGGCCATGGAAAGGCCAGGGACTGCTCCTGCGGCTGCTATGTCATCGGGAGAGAGGCAGACACATGGTGGAGGCATTGTGCTGCGGTCATCTGGAGGTAAACAGCTTGTGTGCAGTGTGGCCAAGATGGCGCCGGCTGTTGGGGGTGGAGTAGACCGGGACCCGGAAGTGACCGCCCAAGAACCGGAAGTGCCCCAGCCGGAACCGGAAGTGCCCCAGCCGGAACCGGAAGTGACCAGACCGGAACCGGAAGTGACCGGACCAAAACCGGAAGTGCCCGTCCCGCGACCGGAAGTGCCCCCCCCGCGAGTTTGCGGTGGTCGGTGGGGGCTCAGGGGACCTGGGGGATGAGAGGCCGGGGGTGCAGGGGTGCCCAGCCCCGGACGCTGCAGCAGGCACCTCCAGGCACCCCCGGCAGGAGATGGACAGAGACGGTGAGGACGGTAAATTGGACGGTAAGCTGCCACCCCCCCAGGTCCCCATGGACACTGCCACAGGCCCCGAGGGGCTCCCTGCAGCACAGGCGGGGTGGGGGGAAAGTCAGGTGGGACCCCTCCCAGTGGACTGTATAGCATATGATTATATCCGGCAGTTGGAGGGGTCCCAGGGGGGCTCCCCCCCAGTACAGGTGGAGTCCCAAGGGGCTGGTGTGGTCGCGGAGGGGTCTGGGTGGGGGAGTTTGGTGGGGGTGGTACCCCCCTCTGCTGTGGTCCCGGGGGGGGGGGCCTGTAGTCAGGCCAAAGGTGGTGGGTCAGGGTGGTCAGGGTATATCAGCGGGGGTGGGTGCAACACCACCGGCAGGGATGGGGGCCCCCCCGTCCCCCCCCACTTCTGGGGGTGCTGAGGGGGGTGCCCCACTTCCGGAGAACATCTTTCGGGGGTCTCCGGAGGCCAACTTATTGTCTGCCCTAAAGGGGGGTCGCTCTTTCGCCCAGGTGTTGGGCTCTCGTGCCCCTCTGGACCACCTGTACAGCCGGTTTGGCGCCCAGAATTTCCGCGCCCCCCCCTGCTGACCAGGAGAGGACGCAGGGGTCGGCGTGGACGAGGGGTACAGGTGGTCCAGAGAGGAGGCGTAGGAATGTTGTCCAGCTTCGGTACGAGGGTCCGGACCCCTGCCCCGCTCGAGGTGAGGTGGTGGGCCTGGTACTCTCCTTGGGTTTTGGGGTGGATGACCTTTTTGCTGTCATCCATCCCACCAACACACGGGAGTTTGATATAAGTTTTGTCACTCCCGTGTGTATGGAACGCTTTATCACCGGCTTTGGGTTGGTGAGGGGCGTTGACCCTTGGAAGAGGTACAGGCTCATTCCCATCTCCAGGCAGGAGGAGGTTAAGAACATCACCATCCTGGTGAGGAATGAGTCGCTCCCTCCGGAGGACATTGCCACCTGGCTCGGGAGGTACGGGCAGTTGCAGACCCCCCTGAGGAAGAACCTTGATGAGCGCGGGGTCTGGACCGGGGCTTGGTTGACCAGGATCCGGCTCAAGAGGGAGGGCAACAGTGTTGCCCACCTCCCTGGCAGCGCCTTTCTAGGCAGAGACCGGATCCTGGCGTTCTACCCGGGACAGCCCCGTCGTTGCTTCAAGTGCGGCAGCCCGACCCACATGAGCTCGGACTGCACGGTGGTCAGATGTGGCCGGTGCCACGAGTTTGGCCACCAGTCCGAGTCATGTGGGAAGATATGCTGCAACTTGTGTGGTGAGATGGGGCACCCATTTAGCAGGTGTCCCAAAGCATATCGGGGTTCTTCCTCAGGGGGGGGACCTCCCGGGCCGGGAGCGGCCGAAGCCCCCCCGGCGAGTGATGGCCGGGGGGGTGGGGATCCTGGAGCCCCTAGTACTACTCCGGAGGGACCAACAGGCCCATTGCCTCAAAGAAGGCGGAGCAGGCGTGGGCGTGGGGCTCCCCCCCCGGGGGACACGGGCTCGGTTGGCCAGGAGGCTCCCGATCCTCCGGAGGGCGGAGCCGGTGGGGAGGAGTCGGGGAGGCCTGGGGGTCCCGGGCCTGAGGGTCCGGGGCCAGGGCCTTCCCCTCCTAATGTTGCAGGGCCGATCCCCATCCCCCTTCCCTCTACCCCTCCTCACCATTGCCCCTCCCGTCCACCTGGCCCTCCATCTGTTTCCCCATGCCCTCCTCCCTCATCTTCCCCTCCTCGTACCCCCCCCCCTCGTCCCCCCCCTCCCAAGTCCCGTCCCCCCACTCCCCCTTCTTCTTCCCGTCCAGCTAAGTCTGGTCCCCCCCCTGTCCTCTCCCCTGTCTCTGGCCCCCCTCCTGCCTCTTCCATTCCCCCCCCTTCTGGACCCAGAGTCTCCTCTGGCCCTGTGGCCATGGAGATGGAAGCTGCTCGAGCCTCATCCAAGAGGGAAATCTCGAGCAGCGGGTCCGAGGAGGGGGGTGGTGTAGTCATCTCGGAGAGGTGGCAGGAGTGGGAGCAGGTGAGACGCAAAAAGAAGAAGGGGAAGGCTGCCAGATCTGGGGGCGGGAAGTCCCCAGTGAAGGGTGGGGTTCCCCCAGGGGCACGAAGTGGGGTGTCCCTGGGGAACCCGTTTGGTATCTTCTCCTCCTCCTCGGGCTCAGAGGAGGAGGAAGTGTAGATATGTAAATATGTTTTTGTGTTTGTAGTATGAAGGAGAACATGACCACTTTCAATCATTCTGATGGCGGTACCCTCTCCAATACGGCTTGCGACCATTAATGTCGCAAGTATTCGTTCTGCGGGAGCTCGTTTTATGGCCTTCGATTTTCTCAGCCGTGTTGAAGCTGACATTTTGTTTTTGCAGGAGACCTGGCTGGCATCTG
Organism: Rana kukunoris; assembly: GCA_029574335.1. Classification (NCBI taxonomy): domain Eukaryota; kingdom Metazoa; phylum Chordata; class Amphibia; order Anura; family Ranidae; genus Rana; species Rana kukunoris. Next base: position 116,447,011 of record CM056058.1, on the reverse strand, counting down.
TGGCAGAGATGCATCTAGCAAAGAGGGAGTGGAGATGTGGGCCCTCCCTCTGGTCTCTTGCGGCCGAGCCCTGCAGTGGGGTTGCGGTCCTTTTTAAGACTGGTCCGGTGGCTTGCCGGCGAGTGATTGAAGTGGAGATCGGTAGATGTCTGGTGGTGGACGCTGTCGTGAGGGGGCAATTCCTCCGGCTCATAAATTTTTATGGGCCTCAAACTAGGAGGGAGAGGAGGAGCCTCCTTACGGCGGTTAAGCCTTATCTTTTTACGTCCCAGCAGGTGATTTTTGGTGGCGATTTCAATATGATCACTAGGCCCAAAGACCGGGCAGGTGCCGCCAACCCTCTGGGATATGATAGTATTTTTTTGAATAACGTAGTGAGGGAGGCCAGGTTGGTGGATGTGCACGTTCGTCACCTCCCCAACCTCACTGGTTTCACATTTTCCCGAGGTAGTAGTAAGAGTAGATTAGATAGGTTTTTTTTAAAGGAGGACTCTGTCTGCTCGGCTCCTGAGCTGCAGTCGGTAGAGTTCTCCGATCACTGTATGGTATCTGTGGCCCTGAATGTCGCTGACACTCCTCAGAAAGGGAGGGGTTTGTGGCGCCTGAATGGGTCGCTACTGGAGGATCCTGAGGTTAGGGAAGCCTATGAGGTTTTTTTCCTGGGCCAGACCTCGCTCCTTGAGGGCAACTGCTCCCGCCTTGAGTGGTGGGAAGTAGTTAAAAAGAGGTCTGGCGACTTTTTCCGGGAAATCTCTGGGTACAGGGCAGCTTCCAAGTACCAGGCTTACCAGAGACTACGCAGGCAGCTTGACCGCCTGGTGTCCTCTGGGGGCTCTCAGGAACAGATATCCGGTCTGAAGGCGCAGATGAAGGAGTGTCAGTACGACCGTCTCGCCTCCCTGGTTTTTGAGAGGGATTATGGGAAGTTTATCTCTCCTGATCCCTACAGGAGCTGTGGTGAGGTGGCGAGGTCGAAGGTCGTACATGGCCTGAAGGATGCCTCAGGATCTCTGGTCCGGTCCAGATCGGGGATCCTGGGTGTCGTCAGAGACCACTTTTCGGACCTCCTGAAGAAGCGGCCTCTAGACATGGAGAAAGTCAGGGAATTCCTTGATGAGACCCCGCTGGAAGTGGGGTCTGACCTTCCTGACTCTCTGACAGAAGAGATCTCGGTAGCTGAAGTTGAGCAGGCTATTAGCTCTTTAGCTTCTAAAAAGTCACCTGGGCCCGATGGGCTCACGGCCGAGTTCTACAAAACCTTTAAGAGCCTCTTGGCTCCTCATCTGAGGGACGTGTTTAGTGAATGTTTGGCCTATGGCCTGCTGCCTCCCTCAATGAGAAGGTCAGCTCTGATCCTACTGTCAAAGGGGAAAGATCCGTCTGTGGTGGAGAATTGGCGTCCGATCGCCCTTCTTACCACAGATAGGAAGATACTGGCAAAGATCTTGTTTACACGTCTGTCTGCTTTGGCGGGCAGGATGCTGTCTCCCTCTCAGCACTGCACAATTCCTGGCCGGGGCACTTTTAGTGCCGTCCTGAGCGTCCGGGAGACTGTGGAAAGGTGCAGGGCTGATGGCAGCGAGCGGTATCTGCTTGCATTGGATCAGGCTAAGGCGTTTGATCGGGTGAACCACGAGTACCTTTGGCTGCTTCTGAGGAGATACGGTCTGCCTGATCAATTCGTTGATTGGCTGCAGGTATTGTATAGGGGAGCTGAGAGCTTCCCTCTTGTCAACGGTTGGGTGGGCCGGGCCTTTGCCGTGGACTCTGGCGTCCGGCAGGGGTGCCCGCTGAGCCCCCTCCTGTACATCTTTGCGGTCGACCCCTTCGTAAGGAGGCTAGACTGCGGGCGTCTGGGGGGGGTTCCGGTGGGACCTGTCGGGGGTCCGGTTTCGGCGGTGAGGGTTGTGGCCTATGCGGACGACGTCTCGGTGGTGGTATCTGGTCGTGAGGAGGCCCATTATGTGGAGTCCCAGATCGGGTGCTACTCTGAGGCGTCAGGCTCGCTGGTCAATTGGGACAAGAGTGAAGTTTTCTGGTTGGGGAAGGAGGGGGAGCAGTTCCCCCTTCCGGACGTGTTCCCCACGCCCGTACCAGAGATTCGAGTTCTTGGCATTCATTTCGGCCCGGGTGATTATCCCAAGCTAAACTGGGAGCGCAGGCTGGTGAGTGCCACTCGGAAGGTGAAGGCCTGGAAAGGTTGGAAACTTTCCCTGAGGGAAAGGGTAAGCTTGGTCAAGACGTACTTATTGCCTGAGTTTCTCTTTGTAAGCTATGTGTGTCTTTTGCCAGCATCTCTCTATGCTCGGGTCTATGGTCTGTTCTTCCTGCTGTTGTGGGGAAGCAGACTGAACCTGATCAAGAGGGAGGTCACATACCGCCAGCGACGGCAAGGTGGGTTGGACATGGTCAACCCGGTGGTGTTCTTTGTCACCATCTTTGTTAAATACAATTTGCAGTCCATATTTGTGGACGAGCCTTCCTGGTGGGAGTGTTCATGCAAGGACTGGCTCTTGCTGTTCTTGAGGCAGTGGGGGGAGGGGGGGAGGCCCGGCGATCTGAGGAGATCGCATGGGTATCTCCCTTCCTATGTCCCCCTGGCATTAAAGGTACTGAGGCAGTGGCGGATAACTGCCCTGGAGGTGGGCTCTTTGGGTCGGCGGGAGCTGTACCTGAGGGTCATGGCCTCGGACATTTTGAAGCCCCTGTCTTTGAGGGACTGCCCTGAGAGGGTCCTCACGGAGGGGCTAGCCCTCTTGAATTCTTCTAGAATTCCAAGTAAGTTTTGGGATCTCGCATGGAGGTCGTTCCATGGACGACTCTATGTCCGTGCGAATCTCAAATACAGGAACCTGGGGGACAGGGACTGCCCCCGTCAGGAATGTGGTGGGACATTGGAGACCATGGACCATTTTCTGGTCCAATGTCCCTTCAACATGGAGGTTCTTACGAAGGTAGGGGGTGCCATTGGCTACCCCCGCCTTCCGGCCCTGACCTATGCTGAGCGAGTGTATGGTGATTTTGGGGTCCGCAGGGGATTTGAGTTATCGTCACTTTATTTAGTCAGCCTAGTTGTGCTTTATTACACTTGGCACGCTCGGTGTTTGGTGTCCACTAGGGACAAAATCCTGCCTGTGCATGAGGTGGTGGGCGGTATCTTTCGGGAGTTGGTGAAGGTGCGGGATCTGGAAAGGAGCAGGGTCGGGCCTGAGAGGTGTGCCCATTTATGGAGGGGGTTCCTCTTCCAGCCCCCTTAGGTCACGGCTCTGCCCCTCTCCATGGGTAGGGGCATCTATCCTTTTTCACCCCCTTAGATTTTGTTTATGGTATTTTTTTTTTGAAATAAGGCTACAGACATGTCTGACTATCATGTTCTTGCTCATACGTGGGTTGTAGGTATTTGTTGTTGTGATGGTGGGGTGTGTTGTGGGTTGGCGATGATCTGGACAGTAGTGGTTTCTATGGACTTTAATATCTCCCTACTGTACCAGTGAGCCGTTTTAAGTGTTTTTTTTTTTTTTTTGGCAATGATCTGGGCAAGCTTTTCTGATGGACTATAAAGACTTTCTCTTGTACCAGTGAGCCTGTTGTAAATACCTGTTCTGGTGCTATTTTTTTTTTTTTTTTTTTTTTTTTTTTCTTTATAGTTATTTCTTGGTGGGTGGAGGTCGGTGATTTGATGGTTTGTGTTTTGTTGTTTGTTTTTGTGTTATTTGGTTTATTTAGTTATTTTGTTTATTTTATATATTTGTTAACCTTTTGGTCGTAGTTTTATAAATAAAAAATTACCCCTCCTCGGTCTTCGCCTTCCGCCGGGGGGTACACCTACCCCCCCCCCGGTCTTCGCCGCCGCCTTCCGCCGGGGAGAGAGACACCCACCGATGCTCTCCGCCATGTTCGGCCAGGCCCCCTACCCCAAATCAAGCTCTTTTACATCCGGGGGGGGGGGCCGGCGGAAATGGCGGAGAACAACGGGGGCGTCGCCACTCCTCGGTCTTGAGGGCGTGTGTGTGAGGCTCTCTGGACTTCCAGAGAGCCATGGAAGCTATCAGCCCAGGGGGAGGCTCTACTTCCCGGGCTGTGAGAGAAGCTATGCCTGTGGAGGGATCGGATACCATTTCAAGGACAGTGGAGAGTTTGAGACCATCAGATGAGGATCTCAGGTATCTGGAGTCCCAGATTGCTCTCTCTGCATGGCAGGAGCAGCAGCCAGGTGAAAGTGATTTTGAAGCTATAGGCCGTCGGATGGAAGTCTATGCAGTCTTGGGAAGGCTTATGGACTTTTTGGTGGTAGTGCATGAAGACCTGGCACGCTTAAGAACAGCCAGAGATCGGGTGGGCAAAAAGAAGCGGAAGGGCTATCGCCTGAGTGTTCAGACATTGAAAACGACCCTGAGTGAGTATGTCATTTATTGGAGCCGGCTGTTGGATCAGTCTACTATGGACACTGATGAGATGGATGAGTTGGAGGAACGCCTGATGGAGGTTTGTGATAAGGGAAGCCAGGCTGCTCGCCGTAGCTCCCAGGCTGAGGTGCCAATTTCCCCTTTGCCATCAGGGGGCGCCCAGCCTGGAGGCCTGGTCGGATCCCCCGCGATCACCGCGGGACCGGAAGTGGCGGGTCCCGGGGCTGCTGCGGACGAGGAGGAAGTCATGGAGGTTGGAGGAACGCAGGACGAAGTCGCGGCGGGTATTGCCGTGAATGTGTGTGCCGCGAGTCGCGAGGCTACTGCTGCGGTGGATGCCGCGGGTCGCGGGACTGCCGCTGCGGGTGTGGAGCCGGAGGGTATGGCCGCGAAAGTGAATACCGCGGGTTGCGGGGTTACCGCTGAAGGTGTGGAGCCGGAAGTAGCGGATCCCGGGACAGCTGCGGGTGAGGAGATGGGACTTGTGGAGGCTTGTTGCTGAGAAGGATGGAGCAATGAAGGACGGTTCCGCGGGTGTGAGTGCCATGGATCGTGGGATTTCTGCCGAGGACACTGTGAGGGGTGAGATACCTACTATTGTCTCATCCCGGGTTTTGGGGGTGGCCACTGTTGCGGAGACTGTTGGGTCATCTTTTCCTGTGGACCTGCTGCCGGGTGGTGGGGTGCCTCTTGTGGTTTCCCCCTCCGGCCCTTCAGTTTCTGAGTCCGTGGCGATGACCCCCCAGCGCATGGAGTGGGGTGATTGCGAACAGGGTAGTATAACTAGCCCATGTCTTGCGATGGACCACATACGGCTGCTGGAGGGTGAGCCAACTAAAGCGGACCAGAGTACTGGTTTTCATGACATTGGGGTACCCTCTGGGGTTTTGGAGCATACGGGTCAGCCCCAAGTGGGTCCTCTAGGCGGTGCGGGGACCCCTCCGGCAGCAATTATTTCTGCTGGGGGTGTTTCCGGTGCTTGTGCACCTGCTGTGCCCGGGGCCCCTGGGAAAGACTTAAGTATAGCTGTTGATAATGTTGATTCTAGCAATGTTGTTGTTTCTGATCTCCCCCCGCCTCCTCCCCAAATCAGTGGGTCCCAGGAGGCCGGGGTTATGTCGGCCCTAAAAGTGGGGTTGTCTTTTGCAGATGTCACTGGTGGCAGGGTACAGCTTGGGCGTTTTTATAGTGCCCACGGTACGATGGCTTTTAGGGGCTCAGTGCCAGCTGCCACTAGGGTGGGGGGAGTGGAGCGTAAGCGCCATAATGTTGTGCAGCTGCGCTGGTTGGAAGAGTTTGGTCGTCCTCCGGGGAGAGACGAGGTGGTGGATATGGTGTTGGCCCTTGGGTTTAAGGCATCAGACATCTTTGCTGTTATCCACCCCTCGGGCTCCCTGGAGTATGATGTAAGTTTTGGTACCCCCGTCTTAATGGAGAGTTTTATCTCCAGACGGGAGGTGGTGAAGAATCAGTCCTCGTGGAAATCCTTTAGAGCAGTCCCCCTGTCTAGACAGGAAGAAATAAAAAGGGTGTCAGTCCTGGTTAGAAATGAATCTATTCCCGCAGAAGATATCACAACATGGTTGGGGCGGTACGGCCAGGTGATGGCCCCGCCAGGGAAAGTTTTGGATGCCAAGGGGATCTGGACTGGTGCCTGGTCTGTCTCAGTAAGGCTTAGACGCATCGGGTTATCAGTGACACATGTGCCTGCGTCAGGTTATATTGGGAGGGATAGGATCCTTGCATTCTATCCAGGGCAACCCAAGCTCTGTTTTAGATGCAACAGTCCTTTGCATTTCAGTAGGGACTGTAGGGAACCCTTTTGCACAAAGTGTAATGAAGCTGGGCACTTGGCCAGCGGGTGCAATAAATTTCAATGCAATCTGTGCGGTGTTATGGGGCACGTTTTTAGCCAGTGCCCCTCGGCCTTTCGGGCACCTGTTGGGGGGGTGTCTCCCCCTGCGGGGTCTGGGGGGTCTAGGGAGTCTGTGCTTCCGGTTGTTTCGTCGGCCGGGCCTCCTGCCCCGCTCCAGCTGGCTGGCGCAGTGACTCTTGAGGGTCAGTCTTTTGTGATGGGTTCCGGGAGTCCGGGGCCATCGTCAGGAAGATTGGGTCATAAGTCGGGAGGCTCGAGAGTTTCCCCTTTAAAATCTGGGGGGAGGGGTAAGGCCCCTTTGGTGCAATCTGTGGTATCTCGTGGCAAGGCTAAGATGCCTAGGGTGGTGTTGCATCCCCCTTCTCGGGATTCGCAGCCCATTCCTACTTGGTCTGGGTCCTCTGTCCCTGTGTCTGGTGGTGGGGGGGATCAAGAGGCGGGTCGTTTCTCTGATTCTGATACCCCTAGTACGAGACCTGTTCGTAAGGGCAGAAGGGGTAAGGTTCCTAGAGATCCCCAGCCAGTTGTAGACTTGCCTTCTCAGCCAGGTAAGGAGAGTAAAAGCAATGTTTGGGTGGCGGTGGGAAAGGGGCGGTGTGAAAGCAGTCCTGGGGTGATCCCCAGTTCTGGGTCAGGTCCTGGTCCGGGTGTTTCCTCTCCAGAAGGTGGAGTTGGGGCGACAAGTAGTGCCCAGACTCCCCCTGGTATAGCCCTGCAGAACAGGTTTTCCACCTTGGATCCTGTGGAGGATTCTGGTGGGGGTATGGTTGCAGGGGATTGTGCTGATGGAAGTAAATGAGTAATTTTATTATAAAAAAAAAAAAAAAATGCAGTAATGTGGTAACATGTGAATGAGCAATGTTGGGTGGCGGTGGGAAAGGGGCGGTGTAAAAGCAGTCCTGGGGTGAGTAATTTTACTAAAAAAAAAAAAAAAAAAAAAAAAAAAAGCAGTAATGTGGTAGCATGTGTATGTACAATTGCGTGGTTGCGTAGATTTTAAAGTTTTGGGGAAGGTTGGGGTTATGATTTTGTGATTTATGTTGTTTATACATAATAGAAGTATGTATGTTTTAGGGGTTGGGGTTACTTGGGAAGTGGAAATGATTAAAGAGTATAATAATGCAAGTTATTGGAGCAGGTATTGGTGCGATTTTAGTGATGTGCAGATGGTATATGTATAGTATGGTGGGATAGTGTTTGTACGTAAAGAAAATGTTTAGTGGTAGAGGGTTGCTTTGGTACTTGGGAAGTGGTAATGACTAAAGAGTATAAAAATGCAAGTGAGTGGGGCAGGTATTGGTGCTAATTTTTAGTGATGTATAGATGGTATATGTATAGCATGGTGGGATAATATTTGTATGTAAAGAAAATGTATTGGGGCAGAGGGTCGTTTTGGTTTAATTGTTTTTGTCTTTTCTGTATACATTTTTGGTCGTAGAATTTTCAATAAAAAATTGCCACTCCTCGGTCTTCTAGCCGTCTTCTGCCGGGGGGGGAAACACCCACCCATGCTCTCCGCCATGCTCGACTGTGCCCCCACCCCAAAATGAAGCTCTTTTACATCCGGGGGGGGCCGGCCGAAAACAGCGGAGAACAACGGGGGTGTCGCCCCACCTCGGGCTCCTCCGCTTCTGCCTGGCTCCTCCCAGGGCTTCTTTCGCCGTCTTCCGCCGGAGGGCGCCACTCTCCGGGCTTCTCGACGTTGTCTTCCGCCGCGGGGGCCAGGCCTTCTTCTTTGCCGCCCCCCTCGATTTTTTCGGCCTGGACGGGGGTCGTACATCCCATCCAGGACTTGGACGTGGCGGGCTTCTCGTCGCCGTCTTCTGCCGCTGCCCCCTTCACCACGAAGCTCCGTGCTTGTTTGATGAGGGCAGCGGGCTTCCGTCGTCTTCTCCGGGGCGAGGGTCGTACATCCCACCCCGGATTTCGTCGCCGTCTTCTGCCGCTGCCCCCTTCACCACGAAGCTCCGTGCTTGTTTGATGAGGGCAGCGGGCTTCCGTCGCAGTCTTCCGCCGCGGGGTGACACTCGCGGGCTTCTTCTTCCATTCGATGTTGACACGGCGAGGTCCGGCGCTGAAATGCCTTCTGAGCGGCGGGCAAGGACTTATATTGGCATTGGGCGTGGGCGTGGTTATGCCAACATGTGACCTTAACCCATGTGACAGTGATGTGACGTGACATCACTGTCACATGGGTTAAGGTCACATGTTGGCATAACCACGCCCACGCCCAATGCCAATATAAGTCCTTGCCCGCCGCTCAGAAGGCATTTCAGCGCCGGACCTCGCCGTGTCAACATCGAATGGAAGAAGAAGCCCGCGAGTGTCACCCCGCGGCGGAAGACTGCGACGGAAGCCCGCTGCCCTCATCAAACAAGCACGGAGCTTCGTGGTGAAGGGGGCAGCGGCAGAAGACGGCGACGAAATCCGGGGTGGGATGTACGACCCTCGCCCCGGAGAAGACGACGGAAGCCCGCTGCCCTCATCAAACAAGCACGGAGCTTCGTGGTGAAGGGGGCAGCGGCAGAAGACGGCGACGAGAAGCCCGCCACGTCCAAGTCCAGGATGGGATGTACGACCCCCGTCCAGGCCGAAAAAATCGAGGGGGGCGGCAAAGAAGAAGGCCTGGCCCCCGCGGCGGAAGACAACGTCGAGAAGCCCGGAGAGTGGCGCCCTCCGGCGGAAGACGGCAAAAGAAGCCCTGGCCCCTAGTAGGAGCCAGGCAGAACCCGGCGACGAAATCCGGGGTGGGATGTACGACCCTCGCCCCGGAGAAGACGACGGAAGCCCGCTGCCCTCATCAAACAAGCACGGAGCTTCGTGGTGAAGGGGGCAGCGGCAGAAGACAGCGACGAGAAGCCCGCCACGTCCAAGTCCTGGATGGGATGTACGACCCCCGTCCAGGCAGAAGAATTTGAAGGGGGCGGCGGAAGACCCTCAAAAGTGAAAACGTTCACCAGGTGAATGGGTAGGGGTTCGATGTACCCCATACTCATTCACATAGGGTGGGGGCCCGAAATCTGGGGGCCACCTTATTAAACGGGGCTCCCAGATTCTGATTGGCTCCCGCCCGCATACCCCGACAACCAATGGCTAGGGTTGTCGGGAAGAGGCTCTTGTCCCGATCGACATGGGGACAAGAGTGCTTTGGGGTGGGGGGGCAGCGCCCCCCTCCCCCAAAGCACACACTCCCCCATGTCGAGGGCATGTGGTCTGGTACGGCTCAGGAGGGGGGGGGCCGCTCGCTCGTCCCCACCCCCATTCCTGTCCGGCCAGACTGCATGCCTGGGATGAGGGCTTGGTACGGATCTGGGGGGGAACCCCACGCCGATTTTGGCGTGGGTTGACCCCTCACGTTCCGGACCAAGCCGGAGAGCCTATTGTACCCCTGGGGGGGAAGCCGCGCCGGTTTCACATTTGAAATTTGGCGCGGAGTTCCCCTTCAGTGTCAGCGCAGCCCGAGAACAGCTCGGAGCTTGCCGTGCGCCGCTCCAGGCAGTGCAAACACTGCTACGCCGCCTGGTATTTACCAAGGATTTCCCGGCGTACTGAAGAGGCGCGCGGTAAGCTCCGATTGTTCCCTCTGCGCATGCCCAGTATGCAAGTGAACCTTCCGAGGTTCTAGCGTACTTTGCAAGGGCACGGGGATCGGGTCCCAAAAGTCACTTTCCCTTTCAAATCGGCCCGCCACACAAGTTTAAACACATGTCACTACACTTCCCCTGCATCACCCCCCTCCCTCCCCTCATAAACTCCCGCCCGAATCCCCGATGTTTACATTACTAAATGCCGCACGCCAGCTCTGTACTGGCGTGCTGTGCGCCCTCTTCTGGGCGCATTAGGCACTTTAGTAAATGAGGAAACACGCTGCACTGGCAGCGTGTTTCTTTGGTAAATGTCAAAAACAGGTTTACTCCTGCTTGTGCACCATGAGTCTTGGCGCACAGGCTTGGTAAATCAGCCCATTAGTAACATTAGCAGAGATCAAGTGGCTACTGAGCTACAGAGTAGGAATGATAGGCTACCAATAATACTTGGTGACATCAGCACAGATCAATGGTATAAGAGAGCCACTGAGCAGAGATGGAAAGCTTCCACAATACTTGGTAACTATAGCACAGATCAGAGGCATGTGAGAGCAAGAGTCCAGGCATGAGAATTGCAGCAATGCTTTGTAATGGCACAGTATACTTGTGGTTACAGAGGATGCTGAGCTGGGGTGAGTGTCCTACAGATCCAATCCTGGCTGTGGCTGGTGGCAAGAGGGCTCAGTGGTCGTAGTGGTCCGGTCCAGGCTTACACAGGGAAGGTCAGCAGGCTGCAGAACCCCAGATGACAGTAGGCATCCTGACAGAACTGAGGAACGCCATACTGTCAGAGCTGCAGGTTTAAATAGGCCGCGCTGGAGCGCAGCTGAGGCGCAGGTAGGCGGCGCACTTCCGCGTTCCAGCATGGAACGCACAAGGCACACAGGAAGTGATGCCCAAAGTAAACAGAACGGAGCGCAGCTGCCAGAAGAAGAAGCAGCTGCGCCCGTTCTAAGGAAAGGTAATGCCGGCGGCGTTACAGTCCCACACAAAAGTGCAAAATATCACTATTGAGTTGTTAGGTTCAGTTATGGATGGGCCACCACTGGACAAAATTAACCTAACATTCCAGCAAATGATCAGGGAGTAAATGCTACACTAGACACAGTGTCAAATACACATTTGGGACCAATTTGTCATTTTCATTTGATCCCTTGATTATTTTAGTTCTATCATTATGTTCAAAAACTATAAATGTCACTAGCATTGATTATTTTACCTGTCTGTTAAATTATGCATCAAACAGCAGCAGAAATAAAATGCCTTAACAACTTAGCCACTCTGCCAAAAACCAAGATAAAAATCACATAATTATATAATATAACTGGACTTACATGTAGTAGTAAGGCCTCGTACACACGAGTAAATAGATTTGTTCAAAACGGTCTGTCCGACCGATTTGAACAAATCTGTCTGCTGGCATTTTGGTTTGCTCGCGTGTACACACGAGCAAACCAAAATCCCCGCCAGCAGACAGCGCGCTGACGTGTCGGTGACGTGGTGGTGACGTTGACGCCGCCACGTCACCGCACCAGGAAGTAAAACACTTCCGCGCATGCGTCGAAACCATTCGGCGCGTGTGCGAGAAGACATGTCTGCTGGTTAGCGTACTAACCAGCAGACATGTCGGGCGGACGGGTTCCCAGCCGACAGATTTCAAAGCATGCTTTGAAATCTGTCGGGTGGCCAAATCCGTCTGTTTGTCCGTACACACAATCGAATCTGTCTGCTGAAACGGTCTAGCAGACCGTTTCCAGCAGACAGATTTGATCGTGTGTACGAGGCCTTAGGGAGGATTTAATGTTTTAAGTTTTAGAAACAAAAACCTTTCCCCACTATCAGTAGAAAGTAAACAAACATGTCAGATTTACAAATGTAAAAAAAAAAGGCTTGGGGTTCACCCCAAATAAAAACCAGGCTCTTCTGGTCTGATATGAATCCTGAGGGGGATTCAATGCCAAAATTAAGGAAAAGAATAAGTGAGCACCCCCCCCCCCAAAAAAAAGCTGGCACAGCCTGGTATGGACTTTAAGGGTAACCCCACACCAATTTATTTAAAAAAAAATGGTCTGGGGGTCCCTTCAAAATCCATACCAGGCCAATTTCCAAGCATGCAGCCCAGCAGGCCAGGAAAGAGGGGGTATGACGAAAGAGCGCCCACCTTCCTGGACCATACCTGGCCAAATGCCCTCAACATGGGGGGTGCTTTTGGAGAGAGGGCCCCCCAAAGCAGCTTGTCTCCATGTTGATGAGTTCACCACAACCCTGGCTGGTGGTTGTGGGAGTCTTAGGGCGGGGACTAATTGGAATCTTGAAGTCCCCTTTAATAAGGGGGTCCACAAATCCCAGCCCCTCCCTATGTGAATGAGTAAGGGGTACATAGTACCCTTACTCATTCACCAGAAAAAAAGTCCCCCAAGATCGATCCAACGTCAATAACGAGGAATGCAAGGAAAACAAAATCCCACCAATCACCAAATATGTCTGCTCCCAGAGGAGGAGATATTGCACTCCACAATAAAGACTAATGTATACATGTATTATTTTCACTGGTGTAAAAAGCAAGATCACCCAAGCCTACACCCTCCTCCAATATGCTTCTCTCAGCAATAAGCTTAATCTAAGATTAAGCCCATTGTTAAATGAAACACATTAGAGGGTGGAGGTTTGGGTGATCTTGTCTTTTACAACAGATGGATTAAAAAACTTGTACATTTGCTTTTATTCTAGAGTGCAACACCCCCCTTTATTCTACAATGTTTGCCTAGTTTAAAATTGATCATACAGTGAAATCCAGAATCCTGTAGCACCCTTATCTTTAATAATTCAAAAGATTTTTAGAGAGGATTGGATAATATTACATGTAAATTAGAATCCACGTTCTACATTCACTATATCTGGTCTCCCACATTACATAGAAAATGGAAATGCAATTATTTTTAGTAAACATAAACTGCTAAATACCTTTTTCATCAGCAGTTAGCAGTCTTGTGACTTCTATCAGTGTCTGGTTAAAGCTAGGAGGAGGAGCTTTCATTCTTCACTGACTGTCCTATAAGGCTGCAGGACCCCTGACTCTCTGTTTAGCAATACATACCAAATGAGCACTCCACAGCTTGTCCCGTAGCCTCTGTTTTAGCAGAAGATGGATTGGCGACAGTGGAAGAAGGGGAGGACCCAAGAAGACAGGATCAAGCAGCCTTTTTACACAATGCAGAAGATTAACCCCTTAGGTTTTACAGTGAGTATAACAAGCACGCTTTACTGTATATACAGACTGATTTTATTATTTGCGGGTTTAATAACACTTTAAATAATTTATATATTTTTGCCTCTAATTTTAACATTTTAAATGCACTACTTACCTTCTTTATGACCAAGCACTGGACTTCACATTCTCTTCGACTTTAGAGTTGAATAATGCTCAGCCTCATCCAACAGCTTCCTGTGAGTACAGGTTGTGATGGACACAATCTCTGACCTTAAAGGGGTTGTAAAGATGTGTTTTTTATTTTCTAAATAGGTTCCTTTAAGCTAGTGTATTGTTGGTTCACTAACCTTTTCCTTCAATTTCCCTTCTAAATGTTTTTTTTCTTTGTTTTCTTTGTCTGCATTTCTCTCTTCCTGTTCCTCCTCAGTAAGCTCTTCTGGCTGATTAACCCCCAGGGGATGATGGGGGCAAGCTTACAGCAAGTGAGAAATTCAGACAAAGAAAAAAAAAACATTTAGAAGGGAAATCGAAGGAAAGGGTAAGTGAACCAACAATGCACTTAAAGGAACCAATTTAGAAAAAAAAAAAAAAAACCTTTACAACCCCTTTAACATGGTTTCATAGCTTGAGCTCAACTAACTAGTACACTTGCACAGGGCTGGACTGGGGCAAAAATTTGGCCCTGGACTTCATCCAGACTGGCTCACTTTGACAGGTCTCTCCCATGGCGGCCAGACAACTCCCGCACCCCCCCCCCTACCCGGACACCCAAGCCCCCTCTCCCCCTTTACTAGCCACTAGCTGTTCTACTTTATTAGTAGTGTTGAGCAGAATATGCCATATTCGATTTCGCGATATATCTCGAATATATAGTCGAATATTCGAGATATATTCGTTAAATGCGAATATTCGCGATATTTTTTGGAAATGAAATGATTGCGAAATTTCGCTATTGCGAATGCGAATTGCGAATGCGAATGAAATTTCGAGAAATGCGGAAGGAGCACTCTGATTGGCTCAGAATATTCGTGATATTTTATAATACAAAATAATTGCGAAATTTCGAGAAATGCGGAATGGAGCACTCTGATTGGCTCAGAATATTCGTGATATATTACAATACAAAATAATTGCGAATATTCGGCAAATGCGGAAGGAGCACTCTGATTGGCTCAGAATATTCTTGATATTTTATCGTAATTTTGCAAAAATGCGAATGAGAAATTGATTGCGGAATTTCGACAGTAACACTCTGAAATCGAATATATGTGTTATTTTAGCTAAAAACAATATTGCGAATTTCTCGAAAATAATCGCGTGATATCGCTATTGCCGAATAATCGCATTGCGATTTTTCGGCAATATAAAATGATCGCTGCAGCTACTCGGCCCAAGGTCTCGAATCATACCAGCAATGATTTTAGATGTCGATGGGGATCTCTAGGATGTGATCTGTTCTAAAAAAAAATTGAAAAAATAAGAATATTCGAAATAGCGAATATTCACCGCGAAATTCGGAATACATCGCGAGCCGAGCCGAATATTCGCAATACGAATATTCGTGAGCAACACTATTTATTAGAGGCATTACCAGTGGGGAAGCTAGACATTATTTCACCCAGGGCAAAGAATCAGTTCAGTGCCCCCCTTATGGGACAAGATTAGGCAGAAGTGAGAAACTCCCAGGCCATAGCTGTTGAGTCAGCTGTCTGTCCCCTCCCTCATGCTTCTTTGTCATCCCCCCTGCTCCTCTGGTCCTCCCCCTGCTTCTCTGTTCCCCCCAGGTGAGCGCTGCAGGGAGGGAGAGAAGGTGAGCGCTGCGGGAAGGGAGAGACAGAGAAGCAGAGGAAGCATCAGTCCGCTGTCACTGAAGCCAGCCCACTGAGCCATCGGCCCACCGGGAAACTCCCTGTAGTCCCAATGGCCAGTCCATCCCTGCACTTGCAGTACCATTATAGAACATTTTGATGCATGAGCACCTTTTTTTACAAGTTTTAAAGATCACCCACACTTCCAATGTAGGTGGGAAAGTACAGCACTTGTCAAATGTTTACATAGATCAGGGGAGCCCAACCTTTTGAAGAGCGAGGGCCACTTAAGTGACTTAGTAACTGGTCTTGGGCCACAATGAGCGGTGTGGGCGGATGACAGGTCTGTGTCTACTCTGCATATGCAGAGCGGACATGAACACAGCCCATTCTACTCTATGGACCCTCCGATCCGATTCACGTAGATGGAAGGGGGGGGATTGTGACAAAAAGCCAGTGCTATCCAGGTAGTATTGGCTTGTATGTAGCTCTGCTCCTCAGCCGCTTGCTTCTTTTACCGCTGGCTTCATTCACAACATCGATGGTCAGGGATAGAGGGTCGGCAACCCACAATCTGGGCTTGCTGATCCACCATCCCAGAGCAGGAGGTCGCAGGCCACATCAGAGGGCTTCACGGGCCACTGGTTGGGCACCCCTGACATAGATGATGTTCTGTATTAGGGTATGCATGTGTTAGTTTTTTTTATATTTCCTTTTATTGGAGAAAAATGCTAATTAATATAAACTTATTCGGTAAGAGAGGCCAGGCCCTTGTTATTCCCTTTGTCGTAATTTATTTTGCCTTTTCTGTCCCAGCAGGAACTGTATTATTTATTTGTTTGTCTCTGTATGAAAATGTCTGTCTTTCCATACTTCCATTTGTGCCTCTGATCAAAATCATTTATCCAAACAAGGGCACCCCTGATTAATTCAGGACATCAAGCAAATACACAGGGAATTGTGCCTGACAAATAAGTTAATGTCACAACCAAAGGAGATAAAAATGAAATGTGTGTGACTGAACATGTGCCTTATTAGAGAAGCAAACTAATGAATCTGTGAGATACCAAGAAATGTCATAATGTTTATTTTATATTCCTTTGCAGAATCTGCTGAGATTGGTTCCTAATATAATGACACCATTTGAAACATCATTCACATGTTTATTTACTTTACAGCATTTGAAAAATCATTTTTTTATCTTTTAAAATATAAAACATGTTATACATACAATGGAAATGCACAGGGCAGCTCCGATCCTCCTCTTCTTGGGTCCCTCACCAGTGCTCCTGGCTCCTCCTCTTCACAATGTGCCATTATAGGACGTGGATAAAAATACAGAGTAAAGAGAGGTCACAGGACTTTTGGGGTGTCAATTGGGTAGCAACCAGAAAATATTGATTAACCAAAATGAAACGTTGGAATACTTTATTACAAAAGATTTTTTAACCACTTAAGACCTTGACCATTATCCATTTGACCATTTTTTTGCGATTCGGCACTGCGTTGCTTTAACTGACAATTGTGCGGTCATTCGCCGTGGCTCCCAAACAAAATTGGCTCCCTTTTTTTCCCACAAATAGAGATTTATTTTGGTGGTATTTGATCACCTCTGCGGTTTTTATTTTTTGCGCTATAAACAAAAATAGAGCGACAATTTTGAAAAAAAATGCAATAGTTTTTACTTTTTGCTTTAATAAATATCCCCCCAAAAAATATAAAAAAAACTTTTTTTTTCCTTAGTTTAGGCTGATACGTATTCTTCTACCTATTTTTGGTTAAAAAAAATCGCAATACGCGTTTATCGATTGGTTTGTGCAAAATTTATAGAGTTTACAAAATAGGGGATAGTTTTATTGCATTTTTATTAATAATTTTATTTTTACTACTAATGGCGGCAATCAGCATTTTTTTCCATGACTGCGACATTATGGCGGACACATCGGACAATTTTGACACATTTTTGGGACTATAAAAGTGCTATAAAAATGCACTGATTACTCTGAAAATGAGAATTGCAGTTTAGGAATTAACCACTAGGGGGCACTGTAGGGGTTAAGTGTGACCTCATATGTGTTTCTAACTGTAGGAGGGCGGGGCTGGATGTGTGACGTCAGTGATCGTCTTTCCCTATATTAGGGAACAGACGATCACTGACACTGCCACAATGAAGAACCGGGAAGGTGTGTTTACACACACCTCTCCTCGTTCTTCAGCTCTGGTGACTGATCGCCGCACAATTGTGCCTCAAATTGTTCCTCAAATGTAGCAGTTGAACAGACAATACGAATTTTCTCGACATGTTTCACTCGGAGGAGCTTCTTCAGGAGATAAAATCATGGCATATATTATGCTACAGGCAACAAAGAAAAGGAAATGAATACTCACATTGAACATTAAAAATTAATATATAATGTTACATGTTGGCATGAACAGGATAAATATGCAATTTACATAAAAAAAGTATACAAAGAAGTCAAAGTAAGGGCATAAAAAACACTTTTTTTTCAAATTCAATTGATTGATTTAATCTCCTGCGAGGCTTTCTCCCTGGTGTGGAGTGTTGTGCTCGCCCCCTCTCTTGGAATACAGGAGAGTCAGGGAGCCCACTAACACACAGCTCCTTTCTCTATCAATGTAGAGAGCGTCCTGACTCTCCTGTATTCCAAGGGAGGGGCGTGCACGACACTCCACACCAGGGAGAAATCCTTGCATTACTGTGTGGAGTTACAGACATAAGAACAGGAAGTGAGGATTTCTCAGAAGAAATAAGGACATTTAAAAGCAAAATTGAAGGATGAGGTAAGTGAAGGAGGACTGCAATAAGGTAAAGCAAGCTATTTAGGAAACAATAATTACTTTTACAACCCTTTTAAGGAGGGTGAGGGGGTGATACACATATTGAAATATTTTTTTACCTTAACCACTTAAGGACCGCCTCCTGCACATAAACGTCAGCAGAATGGCACGGCTGGGCACAAGCACGTACAGGTAAGTCCTCTTTAAGTGCCCAGTCGTGGGGTCACGAGCGTGAAGCTCGGTGACCGCGGGACCTGCGGACCCGATCACCGCTGTAGTCCCGCGATCGGTCCCCGGAGCTGAAGAACGGGGAGAGTTGTGTGTAAACATAGCTTCCCTGTTCTTCACTGTGGCACCGTCATTGATTGTGTGTTCTCTTATATAGGGAAACACAATTAATGATGTCACACCTGCAGCCACACCCCCCTACAGTTAGAAATAGTGTTGAGCAGAATATGCCATATTCGATTTCGCGATATATCTCGAATATATAGTCGAATATTCGAGATATATTCGCTAAATGCGAATATTCGCAATATTTTTTGGAAATGAAATGATTGCGAAATTTCGCAAATGCGAATGCAAAATTTCGAGAAATGTGAAAGGAGCACTCTGATTGGCTCAGAATATTCGCGACATTTTATAATACAAAATAATTGCGAAATTTCGAGAAATGCGGAATGGAGCACTCTGATTGGCTCAGAATATTTGTGATATTTCACAATACAAAATAATTGCGAAATTTCGAGAAATGCGGAATGGAGCACTCTGATTGGCTCAGAATATTCGTGATATATTACAATACAAAATAATTGCGAAATTTCGAGAAATGCGGAATGGAGCACTCTGATTGGCTCAGAATATTCGTGATATATTACAATACAAAATAATTGCGAATATTCGGCAAATGCGGAAGGAGCACTCTGATTGGCTCAGAATATTCGTGATATTTTATAATACAAAATAATTGCGAAATTTCGAGAAATGCGGAATGGAGCACTCTGATTGGCTCAGAATATTCGTGATATATTACAATACAAAATAATTGCGAATATTCGGCAAATGCGGAAGGAGCACTCTGATTGGCTCAGAATATTCGTGATATTTTATTTATTTTTTTTTTTTTTCCACAAAAAATCTTTATTGGGAGAATAATAAAGCAAAATACATTGTACATTTAAAGAAGTATCGCAACAATGAAAGATTGTATACATCAGGAGAAGACAGTCATGTAGGAGTTCCAGACAATAACAATCAAGGTAGCATATCAATTACAGATCTATCTTCATTATGTTCAATTAAGAATGAATGATCAGTATCTGTGTTTAGACAGGCGCATTCATGTAGGGGGAGGGGGGGCAGGGGGGAGGGGGAAGATAAAGAGGAAAAAAAAAAGGGGGGGGGGGATCACCGGTCATGAGAAGACTTAAGTTTTACTTTACAATAGATTTGTAATGGTGGGATTCCTTAAAAGTTGTCCAGTTGTGCCAGGTAGCATAGAAAATGGTAATTTTTTCTTGGGAGATACTTAT
This sequence comes from Rana kukunoris, assembly GCA_029574335.1. Lineage (NCBI taxonomy): Eukaryota > Metazoa > Chordata > Amphibia > Anura > Ranidae > Rana > Rana kukunoris. The sequence continues at coordinate 116,427,792 of CM056058.1, read as the reverse complement.
GAGTTCCTCAACTCTTTCCATGCTATTAATTCTCCTGAACCATTCCGCCTGTGTTGGTGTATGAGGGGATCTCCAGTGTGAGGGGATACAATGTCGTGCCGCATTTATCATGAACATAGGGAGTGATTTCAAATACTGATTTTTAGGCATAAAACTGAAGTGTAATAAATATTGAGCAGGGGTGAAACTTAAGTTTGACGATGTGATCAATTTAATGGTTTCATGCACCGCTATCCAAAAAGATTGAATTAAAGGGCATGACCACCATATGTGTAGCATGGAGCCTTCCTCCTGTTTACATCTCCAACATCTATCGGATACCAGGGGTGAAATTTTGTGGAGGATTGTGGGGGTTCTATACCATCTGGTTATAATCTTGAAACCACTTTCTTGTGTGGCCACATTCAATGAACCTTTATGAGCATATAGGTATATTGTCTCCCAGTCCTCCTCAGTCAAGTCTATGTTTAAATCTCTTTCCCACGCTTTACAAGATGAGCTGGTGAGGTCAGTGTTTTCCTCAAATAATGATTTGTAGACTGTCGAGATGATATGCCTGAGGGGGGATGTTTTAGTGCAGAGAGTTTCTAATGAAGTGAGAGGTCTGGTCCAATGTTGAAGACTGTCGTTTTTATTTAGGAAATGTCTGATTTGAATATAGTTCCAATGAGATAGGGGGGATGGTTCGATATCTTTTAAGATGTCGTCTCTAGAGAGGAGTTTACCATGTTTGAAGAAGTGTTTTGCCAGGATGTCCCTGTAAGGCCACTGATGCGATGGGAACGACTTATCCGTGCCTGGAGGGAAGTCTGGATTATGTCGAAGCGGTGTAAGAGGGCTGAGCCAAGGTGAGGGAGTTTTGTTTTTAAACGTGTTTCGGAAGTTTTCTAATGTAGGGCCAATAAGGGGATGAGATTTGATAGAATTTGTATGATATTTAGGATTGATCCATGGCATATTTTTTAGGCCAGGGGGGACCTGTGCTTGTTCGAGGGTGACCCAGTCTTTAACTGTGTGGTGTATATTCCAATCTACAATTCTCGTCAACAGGGCAGCTTGATGATATTTCCTAAGGTCAGGTAAGGCTATACCTCCTTTTTGCTTGGGTAGGGTCAGTCTCGAGAACTTGATTCTAGGGGATCTGCCCCTCCAAATGAATGAGGAGCAGGCTCTTCTGAAGGCAGCAAAATAAGGCAAGGGGATTTTGATTGGGATTGTCTGCATGATATATAGGAATCTTGGCAGAATGTTCATTTTTATTAAGGATGCTCGCCCGAACCAGGATACATTTAGGGCATTCCATCTCTTCAAATCTTCCCGAGTTTCTTTCAGAATAGGTTCATAGTTGAGATGGAAGAGGTCTTTGAGTTTCGATGGGATTTCAGTTCCCAGATATGTGATGCTGTGTTTAGCCCATTTAAATGGGAAGTTTAGTTTGCATAAATCTACTGAGCTAGTAGGCAGTGATACGTTGAGAGCATGCGATTTGGAGTAGTTGATTTTTAAATTGGAGAGTAAATGGAAGTGATCTAGATCTTTAAGAAGATTTGGTATGGAGATATGAGGGTTGGAAAGGAAGAGAAGCAAGTCATCAGCGAAGGCCGCTATTTTATATGTTTTATCATGAATATCAATCCCCTTGATATCATTATTTAATCTAATTTTATTGAGCAGGGGTTCGAGTGTTAGAACGAATAAGAGTGGGGACAAGGGACATCCTTGTCTAGTTCCGTTGCGCAGCTTAAAGGCGTTCGATAGGAGGCCATTGACTTTAACTCGTGCTGTTGGATTAGAATACAGAACCTTAATATATGATCTCATCACAGGCAGTAAGCCTATATGTTTTAAAACTGCGTCGATGAAGTCCCAGGCCACTCTATCGAACGCCTTCTCGGCATCTAAGGATAGGAAAAATCCCTGTTTCTGTTTAGAGCTTATCCAGTGACTTATGTTAAGCGCTTTTATCGTATTGTCTCGACCTTCCCTACCCGGGATAAATCCCACCTGATCCAAGGCGACTAAGGAGGTCAATAAGGGGAGTAATCTGTTTGCGAGAATTTTGGCGTAGATTTTCACATCTACATTTATTAAGGAGATTGGCCTATAGTTGGTAACCTGGGTCGCGTCTTTACCTTCCTTAGGTATTACCGTAATATGTGCTTCTAAAAGTTGTTTGGGAGGTTGTTGTGTTGAACCAAGAGACTGGAATGTTTTTAGGAACCTTGGTTTCAGTATTTCGGAGAAAGTCTTGTAGTATTGTAGAGGTAGTCCGTCTGGGCCAGGGGCTTTGCCTATTTTCATTTCTCTAATAGCTTTATCGAATTCTAGGCCTGAGATGGGGTTTTCTAACTGTTTTGCAATATCACCTGAAATTCGGGGCGGGCCGTATTGTTCTAAGAAGTCATGTATAAGCTTCTCTCTTTTATCTGAGTTCTGCGGGCATCTAGGGTTGGAGGGAATGTTATATAGGTTTTCGTAATATAGTTCAAATTGTTTTGCAATTTCATCACTCGAAGAACGTAATACCCCTTGTTTGTCCCTTATCTGGTGGATAGTGTGAGCATTTTTTTGATTTTGGACTGCTTTTGCAAGTAGTCTGCCACACTTGTTTCCTTGTTCGTAATATATCCTGTGTCTCAATATATATTGCCTTTTGATTTTCATGTTAAGTTCTTCAGACAGGAGTAATCTAGCGTTTGTTAGTTCTTCGAGGTTTGAGATCGCCAATGTTTTTTTGTGCGTACGTTCCAACTGGTGAATGCGTTCTAGTAGGGATCTTATCTTGGATTGTTGTTGTTTTTTTATGTTAGTCAGTTTTTTAATAAATACTCCCCTCATGACACATTTGTGAGCCTCCCATTGTGAGCTCAGAGAGGTTTCGTCGTTTTCATTGTGCAGAAAATACTCATTCAGCACTCCTCTGAACTCTAGAGTGTCAGAGGGGTCCTTCAATACGGCAGTGTTGAGTCTCCAGGTTTTAGTTATGTTGATTCTTTCAGGGAACGTCAGGGTCATGGTTATTGGGTGATGGTCTGAAAGAGTCATGGATTCAATTTTTGAGTCTGATAGAAGTGGGAGGTCCGGTTGTGAAAGGAGGAGGAAATCTATTCTTGAGTACTTTTGGTGGATGGTAGAGAAGTATGTGTAGTCTTTAGCTTGAGGATTCAGAATCCTCCAGGTGTCATGTAACATAAGGTTCTGGAGTTGAATCTTGATCTGTTTCAGGGCCTTGAATGGTACGCTTGATGAACCATTCGAGGTATCTATAAGGGGATTTAAAGGAATGTTGAAATCCCCTCCGAGAATCAGGGTTCCTGAAGCGAAGGCTGTCAAAAGATCTGTGATTTTACGGAAGAAGGCCACTTGTCTCGAGTTTGGGGCATATATATTAGCGATAGTGACAGGGTGCTGATGAAATTTACCTTTCAGGAATAAATAGCGTCCCTCGGGGTCTATCAGAGTGTCTTCTACTTGGAATGGGGTCTGTCTGGATATCAGTATCGAAACGCCTTTTGTCTTGCCTATTGGGTTAGTAGAGTGAAATGAAGTTGGAAATCTTTTATCTCTAATTTTTGGAATTTTATCCGATTTGAAGTGGGTTTCCTGTATAAGGGTAATGTTGGCTTTTTGTTTTGTGATTTCGTTAATGAGTTTAGTTCTCTTTTCCGGGATATTGAGACCTTTTGCATTTATGGACAATATTTTTAGTGATAGAGGGATGGAGTGGACCCTGTGAGAAGGCATTATGTCAACTTGTGAAAAAATAGAAAAATAAAAAAAAATAAAGAAAAAAAAAATAAAAAAAAAAAAAATAAAAAAAAAAAGAAGAAGGGGGGGGGGGGGGGGGAGGGGAAGAAATGTAGGGGTAGTTTTTTCTGTGGGGGGGGGGGAGAGAACCGGGGATAGAAGTAGTCTCACTAAACTATCCTATTTTTAAGGAACCGGTTGGTTCAAAGGGCGATGGGATAACCACCCCTTGTGTGGGTGCGAGTACTATATAGAACCTGATGGAGCTATATGAACGAGTATATTTTAGTTTGTTTAATTCTTCTGTCTTTATTTTAATTTATTTTTTCTAATTTTATCCTTCTCTCTCTACCTGTAACTCTAGATTAAACAAACTGAAGTTACTGGCACATTGGAGCTGCATGCAAAATATAAATGAAGTTGGCCTTTAATTAAGCGTCTGGGGCAAATATGAAAGAGGTGTACAAGTATATGTTCCCGCAATCTGCTTCTATTCTTCTTATACGTTAATAACTGTGGTTCAAAACAAACATTCATGTTTGAGCTTTTGAAACATACATGTAACCAGAAATTGAATTTGGGATTTGGAACTTAGAGAGGTAACTGAGCTAATAACTACAAACGGAGTAATGAAGTTACGCCACTAGATGGCAATGTTGAGTAATAAGCATTAAACTTGTCTATGGAGAGGCGAAAAGCAAAGCTTGTTCTATGCATGCAAGGTGTACTACTTTTTTCCTTAAAATAAATGTAATTCCATAAACTATGAGTAAGACTTGTAGCATATAGGAGGCCAAAAGTATATGTCGCTTCAGGGCGCTATCAAGGACTACTTGCAAATCGGTGATTGAAATGTATTGTAACTTGAATCGTAGTGTTGGCCTCTAGCAAGGCTTTCAGGTAAAGGTTCAAGGTGATTTACGCCTTCAATAGGCGGTGTCTAAGTATCATAAATAACTAGTGGAGCCCTTGTCTAACCCGGAGGTAAACCGAGAGCTGAGTTTCTATGACAATGAAGCTGACAATGAAGCTGAAGCAATTTTCACCCTCTCGATTAAAGCAGATAACATATATACAAGTAGTTTGAGTCAGTGATAACCAATCTTTCACTGTGTACATAAGATCATATTTACTACGTAATACAACGCCTAGCGCCATGTCATGTAAAAGAAAGCTGTGTTATTCTATTTTTAATTTTCCTTTCTCCCCCTCCGAACTAAATCGAAAAGGGAGAAAGAATGGCAAGCATGGAGCCAGGTCAGCAGTGACAGTGTCTAGTAGTCACCACTGAGCATCAATACGGTTCTAATTATAACATATTCACATACCCAGAAGTTGTTATCATTTACCAACAAGAATGAAATCATGTAAATAGGTCACAACTGTCCCTCTGTGATCTATGTGGAGGCGCAAGAAAAAAAAAAAAAAAAAAAAAAAAGAAGAAAATTCTTGACACAAATCAGAGATGTTCAAATTTGACATCCTGCAAAAAATTAGAGTTGTAGTCTTTCCATTAGTAAAGGACAGTTAAACCATACCTATTCAAAGGAGTTCATTCGCTTGTCGTCTTAGATGGATCGGAAGTCCTGTAGTGCTTGGTGCCACACCTGCCCACTTGTTATGCCACCATTCTTCCAAATCTCCTTTCATTAATTGCAGTGCATATTTCTCATGAAAAAAAAAAAAAAAAGGGAAAAAAAAAAAAAAAGAAAAAGGGGGGGGGAACACAAAACAATGCTAACTGCAGCATTAGAATAGAGAGCATGGGGTTTTGATTCCATGGGCAAGGAGCAAGGACTTTGTGCTGGCGTGAATATGACTGGAAAACTAATCTGGGTACTTGGCGAGAGTCTCGGAATTAACTGTGTTGCAAACAAACTGTCACTGATCGAAAGCTGGGTGAGGTTGCTCTTTCATATTCGGGTGTCTTCGGATTTATGTGTCCATATGATCCTGGTGATCAACGCGGTCTCTGCGTCTGGGTGGTGAACCACCTTGATTACCCTGGGCATAATTTCTCCGGTTATGCTGAGGTGATGGGGACCTGCGTCTTCTGTCTCTGTTTTTTTGTGATCTTGGCGTGTTGTTGCCGGTAACTGGAATCCAGGATTCGTTTGTCCTGAAGGAGTCGTACCACTCCGGGACGTCAACTACTGGGATGTTTAGTGATTCGCAGAATGGTCTGATATCATCAGGTGTGCGCAGAAGAGCGGTGTGGCCTCTCCATGTTGCTGATAGGCAGAAAGGAAACTTCCATCTATAGGGAATTCCCCTGGTGCGTAGTAGTTCCGTCAACGGACGTAGAGCCCTGCGTTGGTTTAGCGTGATATTTGACAAGTCCTGGAACAATTTTATTTCAGATCCATTAAATATGATCCTGTTTTTTTCTCTTGCCTTCTTGAGGATAGCTTCCTTCAAAGGAAAATTGACCAAACAGCAAATTATGTCTCTAGGTGGATCATTATCCCTCCCCCTGGGTCTGAGAGCTCTGTGGATCCTCTCATATTCAATGGGGGATTCTAGGGGTCTGTCAAGCACTTCATTAAATATTGCTGTGGCTGTCTGTTCTACAGGGTTCTGATCCGCCAGTTCCGGGACCCCTCTGATTCTTATATTATGGCGACGCCCCCTATTATCCAAATCTTCCAAATGGCGGCTAAATTCAATCAAATGAGTTAGATGTATGTCAGTGTGCCTTTGTATCTGTTTTATGGCCTCTGCGTTTCTCATTGTGGCCTGTTCTGTTGCTCCTGTCCTTGCAGCAATGCATTGAATGTCAGCCCTTATCTCTGTGATGGCTGCAGAGAATGATGATTTGATGTCTGCTGTCATGGCCTGCAGATTCGCCTGCAGGTCAGCAAGGCTGAGGGCTTGTGGGGGCTGCAAGGGAGGAGGATGGAGGCTCTGTGTCCCATTAACGGCGATCGCGCCGCTCGTATTGAGCTCTGGAGCGCCGTGCGGGACTGGGAGTTTAGGCGAGGCCGCGGCTTTTGGGCCTTCTCCCGGCTGGGTCCGGAACATCGCCGGAATTGTAGCTGCGGGTGGATGGATAGGATCCATCTGTAGCTGAGGTGTTGGGGAGACGACCTCACCTTGTTTTGGAGCCCTGGTGCGTTGTTTTGCGGCCGATGGCTAATTAGTGCAGCTGCCTTGTGCGGGAGGACTCGGATTAGGCATCCATCACGGTCCGACGCTAGGCCACGCCCCTCGTGATATTTTATAATACAAAATAATTGCGAAATTTCGAGAAATGCAGAATGGAGCACTCTGATTGGCTCAGAATATTCGTGATATTTCACAATACAAAATAATTGCGAAATTTCGAGAAATGCGGAATGGAGCACTCTGATTGGCTCAGAATATTTGTGATATATTACAATACAAAATAATTGCGAATATTCGGCAAATGCGGAAGGAGCACTCTGATTGGCTCAGAATATTCTTGATATTTTATCGTAATTTCGCAAAAATGCGATTGCGATATTTATTGTGGAATTTCGATACATGCTTTAGGAGCGCTCTGATTGGCTCATTCTGAAATCGAATATTCGAGATATTTTATCGAAATTTCACAAAATGCGAATGAGAAATTGATTGCGGAATTTCGACAGTAACACTCTGAAATCGAATATATGTGTTATTTTAGCTAAAAACAATATTGCGAATTTCTCGATCGCGCATGCGGGGCGGAGTAAATAATCGCGCAATATTCCGATTGCCGAATATTCACATTGCGAATATTCGGCAATATAAAACGATCGCTTCAGCTACTCGGACCAAGGTCTCTAATCATAACAGCAATGCTTTTAGACGTCGAAGGAGATCACTAGGATGTGATCTGTTTTAAAAATGAAACTGAAATAATCGCTCTGAGGCGGAAGATAGGGCAGAGAAAATAATTGCGCGATATCGCTATTGCCGAAAAATCGCATTGCGATTTTTCGGCAATATAAAATGATCGCTGCAGCTACTCGGCCCAAGGTCTCTAATCATACCAGCAATGCTTTTAGACGTCGATGGGGATCTCTAGGATGTGATCTGTTCTAAAAAAAAAATTGAAAAAATACGAATATTCGAAATAGCGAATATTCACCGCGAAATTCGGAATATATCGCGAATACTCGAATATGCCATATTCGAGCCGAATATTCACAATACGAATATTCGTGAGCAACACTAGTTAGAAACACAGATGAGGTTACACTTAACTCATTCAGCGCCCCCTTGTGGTTAACTCCCAAACTGCAATTGTAATTTTCACAGTAAACAATGCATTTTTAATGCATTTTTTGCTGTGAAAATTACAATGGTCCCAAAAATGTGTCAAAATTGTCCGATGTGTCTGCCATAATGTCGCAGCCATGAAAAAAAATCACTGATCGCCGCCATTAGTAGTAAAACATTTTTTTTATAAAAATGCAATAAAACTATCACCTACAGTATTTTGTAAACGATATACATTTTGCGCAAACCAAGCGATAAAAGCTTATTGTGATTTTTTTACCAAAAATATGTAGAAGAATACGTATCGGCCTAAACTGAGGAAAAAACATTTTTTTTACATATATTTTTGGGGGATATTTATTATAGCAAAAAGTTAAAAATATTGCATTCTTTTCAAAATTGTCGCTCTATTTTTGTTTAGAGCGCAAAAAATTAAAACCGCAGATGTGATCAAATACCACCAAAAGAAAGCTCTATTTGTGGGAAAAAAAGGACGCCAATTTTGTTTGCCACGTTGCACGACCGCGCAATTGTCAGTTAAAGCGACACATTGCCGAATCGCAAAAACTGGCCTGCCTAAAGGTCCGGGTCTTAAGTGGTTAATGCAGGGAATTTACACCCACTTTAAAAGCAAAGATAAATAGTAAGCCACTCTAACTGATGGAAGTAGCGAAATCAAGAGTATCCACTTCACCAAAAATTCTGCTAAATCAGCATAATTTTATATCAATATTTCACTACTTGAAGAAATTCATTATATTCAATGAGGAAAGTGAAATTATAGTTTTTTTTCATAATGGTTTCTGAGGGTGCTATAGGATTTAAATAGATTTGAGAGTTAAAGTGGTTCTAAAGGCAGATTTTTTTTTAATCTTAATGCATTTTTTTAAGTTCTTTTTTTTTTGTCACAATTTTTGGGGAAAATTAAGACATTGTTTTTAAATTTTTATTTTTAACCACTTCAATACCCCCGCTTCCTGCTCAGGCCAATATTTAGCTTTTAGCGCTATAACATTTTGAATGACAATTGCGCGTGGTCATGCAGCACTGTACCCAAATGAAATTTTTCCCCAAAAATAGAGCTTTCTTTTGGTGGTATTTGATCACCTCTGCTGTTTTTATTTTTTGCGCTAAAAACAAAAAAAAGACCCACATTTTTGAAAAAAAAACACAATGGCCCAGATTCACAGAGCGATTACGCCTGCGCAACAGGAGATGCGCGTGCGTAAGTCTAAATGTGCGCGTGCGTTTCGATGCACGGCATCCCGGAAACGAGATATACGCAAAAAATCTACTTTTTTTTGTCCAGCGTAATTTCGTTAGACAGGCGCATCCGTCCGCGCAAAACTGCGCTAGACAGACCATTGATTTGCTAGTCAAATATGCTAATGAGGGACTTACGGGGATCCACAGAAGAACGTTGGGGCAGCGCAGGCTACGCAGTGTGCGCAACAGCAAAATGTCCTGTCTAAAATTAGACCATATAAAATCTGGTCTAAAAAGAGAAAAAAAGTCTACATGTTAGATAAAGCAACACTGTTAGTGAGGAGCTCAGCAGTCACACGTGTTGCACAACAATCTGTATGCCAACATGCCAGGGGCATCGTCGCGCATAGCTATACTACTGACTTTAGATGAGCAAAGAAGGAGGAGGGCACGGATGATGGCACGGGAGAGGATATACCGCACACGCATAGACCTCTTTGGCATGAGTGATTCTGAGGTGTATCGCATCTTCAGACTCACCCCTCATGCCATCCTGGAATTAACCACAACCCTGCAGGAGGACATCACCAGCCCAACACAACGCTCACATGCAGTGCAGCCACTGGTCAAGGTCATGGCAACACTCCATGTCCTTGCCAGTGGCTCTTTTCAGCGTACAAGTGGAGTGGTGGCTGGGATGTCACAATCCTCCATGAGCAGATGTGTTCACCAGGTTGTCCCAGCAATCCTCAGACGCATGGCCAATCAAATCATCAAACCCAACACTGAGGACCTGCAGCTGAAGGCAATGACAGATTTCTACAGAATTGCCAGATTCCCACGCACCATCGGGGCCATTGATTGCACACATGTGGCACTCCAGCCCCCCCATGAGACAGAGCACATGTACCGCAATCGGAAGCATTGGCACTCCATCAACGTACAGGTGATAGTCGATGCCCAAGGCCTCATATGGCACGTCCGTGCCAAACACCCAGGGTCCAGCCATGACAGCTACATCTACAATCAAAGCCACATCCGAATGGAATTTGATCAGAACGTGTATGGGGACACCTGGCTGGTTGGTGAGTGACATGGGTGGCAGGCATGACTGTACCCCCTCATGATGCACACATCACAAGGGGCACATGTATGACTAACATCCTCCTGTCTTTTCCCTTACAGGTGACTCTGCATATCCACTGGGACCCCATCTCATGACTCCTATCCGGAACCCCCAAACCCCAGGAGAGGAAAGATACAATCAAGCCCACGCCCAAACACGTGCAGTGGTGGAGCGCACCTTTGGCCTCCTGAAGTCACGTTTCCGATGCCTGGATAAGTCTGGGGGTACCCTCTTGTATTCCCCAAACTTTGTGTGCCATATCATCGGTGCATGTTGCATGCTACACAACTTCGCAGTGAGAAAGGGCCTGCAGATTGACCTACGTGATGACCTGACCCCTGAACCAGACAATCCCCCCCTAACCGACGCTACCCCGTCTTCTGAGGGAAGAGCAGCCAGGAGACAGCTCACATTGGGCATCTTTGCACGTTAAACACACACATTAATCATGGCACAATGAGAATGCATGCATGCACACCACTGTGGTCCCTAGCACACACACCCCACATCCTCATCAAATTGGATTGGCACCAGTCCACCATGCAGGACTTGCGAGCAGCAACGCCACGCCAAGGCTCCAATTATGTCACTGAACATTCATAAACCATTCACACGGACCTGGGGATCACTTCTCCCTGGTCCTGGGGAACCCTTCTCCACCAAAATTGAGGGTGACACCCCTTTTCCGGCAGGAATGTCACCCCCACATTCAAACAGCATTCACAACCCCCAAAAAAAAATGACCAGCAAAATCAAAAAATTTCCAGCAAAAAAAAAAAAAAGGGGAAAAAAAAATTAGTGCCCTTGACGTGAGCCACGCCTGGGGCGCCCCCGGCCACGGCCCCGGCTCCTCAGGGGAGACTCATGGGGGAGGGGGAAAACCGGGGAAGGAGGAGCAGCCCCTGATCTCTGCCCACCTGGCGGCCTGCCCTCCAAGGCCACGGCTATTCTGTCCAGGGCACCACCTAGTGTTGCCGTGTTGGCCTGGATAGCCTTAGTGAGGGCCCTCACATCCTGCCCAACGCCTGCTGATGTATTCTGCAGCTCGTTAAGGCAGGTTGTGAAAGCCCGGGAGTGGGAGTCCAGGTTCCCCAGCGTATCCTTGATGGAGGACAGGCTCTCCTCCATCCGCACCAATGTCTGGCTGACCTGTCCCAGATGGCGGGTCTGGAGGAACTGGTCCCTTCTCAGAGTGGCGGGCAGGAGATCGGCCACCCCCCTGGTCTTCTGGGACAACTTCCTGCCTCCAGCTGATGCTTGTGGCCGGGGAGAAGGGGAGGCCCTTGGGAGGGGAGCCATGTTGGGGGAGGAGGGGGGCTCCCCCTTAGGCCAGCCAGAGGGGAAGAGTCCTCAAAAACCAAAAGTCCAGTGCCTGACATGGACTCCTCCTCCTCATGAAACTCCTCCTCCTCAACCTCCTCCTCTTCAACCTCCCCCGCGGACTCCGGCCTTGTCGGGGGGGCCTCATTAGGCTTCTGTCCTGGGGATGGTGCGGTCATGCCAGATGGCCCTGCACCCTCCTGAACATCTGTGGATGACACAAAACATTCACAGGTTGGAGGATCCACACACTTGCCACATATTCCCTTTCCCCCCCTCCCCCACACATGCTACACACCTGAGATTAAAAAAAAACTTACCTGGCACCACGGGCTCCAGACTTGAGTAAAAGCCGGGCAGGCCCTCAACTTCATGCCGATGAAAGGTCAGGGCCACCGCACGCTCCTCCGCTGTCAGCCTAATACGGCATGGTGGGCCCCCTCCTGTGCCCCTGGCATGGGCAAGCATTTTGGCCAGCTTCTGTTTGACCAGACACCGGAGGTCATTAATCTTTTTGTCAATCCCAGATCGGGTCCGTGTCTCCCCTCCCCGACTGAATTGACCTGCTCAGTGATGAGGTCCAAAATCTCCCTCCTCCTGGCCGGGGTGGTGTTGGCACTGTCCGGGCTGTGGAGGAAAAGCCCATAATCGCTAATGGCCCGGGCAAGAATTCTTTTTTCCCCCAAAGTAAAATTTAGTTTTCGCTTTCTCTCTGTCATACTCATACAAAAACTCACTCCCAGTCAACAAAAATCAGTCACAAAAACAAGCACAACCAATCAATCAAGAACACACACAAAGAGAAAACTAACACCCAAAAAATCACACAAGCACTCAGCAAAAAACAGTCACAAAAACAAACAGCAAAAATTAAGCAAGAAAACAAACGAGCAGAAATATATCAAACAAACAGTCTCTCAAACACTTATCAAAAAACACTTTCAAAGATCTACTAACAAACACTTGATCACACAGAACACTAATCTGACAAATACAAAACACAACGTAACGAACAACGGGACAAAAGCACTTGGTTAAATGGGAAGGGACAAAGGGATGTACTTTTGCAATGCAAGTGCGTTTGTGTCTGTCTATTTATGCTGTCTGTGTAGTCCTTAGTCCATGTCCAATTTCACTGATTGCGCCGCTCCCGAGTTGTGAGCATGCGCACAGCAGAAGCTGACCATGGTCTCCTTCAAGCGCGCATGCGCGAGCCGGCCCTTCATTTTCATGGGGTCACGGCTCATTTCAATGTAACACGCCCACGTCCTTCCCAATTTGTATTACTCCGCCTTACGCCTCTGAAATAACGTTACGCATGCGCAATTTTCTGCGCAAAAGCTACGAGAATAGGGTGATTACGCGGTTACATTGCGCAAGTCTAACGTAAAGGCGGTGCGCTACGCCGGTCCAATAATGCGCAGATGTACCTGAATCTGGCCCAATATTTTTTAGTTTTTGCTGTAATAAATATCCCAATTTAAAAAAAAATTCCCTCAGTTTAGGCCGATAAGTACTAATCATAAACGTAATATAAGTATTTTATTGATACAATACCAAAGGGATTCTGGCATTGCACTCAAAATTACAGTATACAGTTATAAAAATACATTTAAAAAGACATATATGATTGATCACACAATAAAAGTAGTGAACAAAAAAAATAAGTAGTCGTTATAAAGGAATGATCCGGTGTAGAAATCAATACAGATTGATAGCTACTGTAGATATAGATATACATAAACATAAACTCTACATGTTTCGCATTTGTTGCTTCCTCAGGAGTTATGATTTTTCTAGAGAGAAAGGAAGGGACCGTCATTAGTATACAGACATACATTTATATAAAATACACAAACATTCGTGTTTAACATTAAATTATATCCTTTGTGCGTCAAAGCGCTATAAAGAGGATGCATAAAAGACCGAAGTTGCCATGATGTCATAGAGGGGAGGGCGCAACCATAGGGGTCCATAAGGGGGGGCATGCAGGGATACACCAGGAAAAAGAGTTGTTAGGAAAGGATACCCCTATGTATATTAGTATTTTTTTGTGTGAACATTTAGGATAGTATGTTCGCACATTATAACCAGTGTGGAATGGTAATATTTAGGTGAGCTATGTTAGGGGTGGAAGTAGATATAGTGAATGCCCAACAGAGATAGGATAATCTATGTGTGATGAACATTGAGTGTGATAGTAGAGTATTTATAACGAATGGCTGCCTACCGTTCCCGCTGTTGGGTATCATAGAAAGGATTTTTGACAGTATAGATGAATATTGTCTGGAACTTGGGAGATTCCAGATGATTGAAAAACGATCCGAGTAAAGCTAAAGCAGTGTGGCTTATTCTGGTGAGGAAAAATATATATACAATATGACAAAAAATAGGGAAATGTATAGTGGTATTGAACAACAGGTTGTTCAATACCACTATACATTTCCCTATTTTTTGTCATATTGTATATATATTTTTCCTATCCTAAATGTTCACACAAAAAAATACTAATATACATAGGGGTATCCTTTCCTAACAACTCTTTTTCCTGGTGTATCCCTGCATGCCCCCCCTTATGGACCCCTATGGTTGCGCCCTCCCCTCTATGACATCATGGCAACTTCGGTCTTTTATGCATCCTCTTTATAGCGCTTTGACGCACAAAGGATATAATTTAATGTTAAACACGAATGTTTGTGTATTTTATATAAATGTATGTCTGTATACTAATGACGGTCCCTTCCTTTCTCTCTAGAAAAATCATAACTCCTGAGGAAGCAACAAATGCGAAACATGTAGAGTTTATGTTTATGTATATCTATATCTACAGTAGCTATCAATCTGTATTGATTTCTACACCGGATCATTCCTTTATAACGACTACTTATTTTTTTTGTTCACTACTTTTATTGTGTGATCAATCATATATGTCTTTTTAAATGTATTTTTATAACTGTATACTGTAATTTTGAGTGCAATGCCAGAATCCCTTTGGTATTGTATCAATAAAATACTTATATTACGTTTATGATTAGTGCCTATAAAGTCCACTTTCTTTTCTAAACCACAAATCTCTCTAGTTACTCTAGGACGCGGCACTGTAATACTCCAGGTCACCCATAGTCCATCCTATGGTTTGTGTACCTTGAACCCCGTTTTCTAGGCCGATAAGTAATCTTCTACATATTTTTGGTTAAAAATAAATAAATAATAGCAACAAGCGTGTATTGATTGGTTTGTCCAAAAGTTATAGGGCCAGATTCAGGTAAAATTGCCCTGGCGCAGAGTATCAGAGATACACTACACCGCTGTATTTTACCTGGTGTATTTCTTGCGGCGGAATCTAAATACGCGATTAAGGGGTGTGAAGCATTTAAATTAGGCGCGTCCCCACGGCGATCGAACTGCGCATGCTCCGTTCAGAAATTTCCCGCCGTGCATTGCGCGAAATTACGTTGTTACGTCAGATTTTTTTTGAGTAGCGTCGTTTACGTACATTCCTATTCCCTAATTTGACGCGGGAACGATGGCCATACTTAACATGGGCTGTCTAACGTTGGACCAGATTTTTGCTTCCCTAACTTTACGCAGCAAAAAGATGAACGATCGTAACTGTGTGGATCGCCGGAAAAAGCTAATTTGCATACCCCGACGCTAAAAACGACGTGAACTCCACCCAGTGGGTGGAAAAAGATTGTAGCGTAGATCCGACGGCGTACGAAGACGTAAGCCTGTCGGATCGAAGCCCGCAGCCGCCGTATCATGGTTTGAGGATTCAAACTAATGATACGACACAGGTAATTTGAAATTACTCTGGTCTAACAGAAGATAGACCGGAGTAATAGCTCTGTGAATCTGGCCCATAGTGCCTACAAAATAGGTTATTGATTTGTGCAATTTTTATTATATATATATTTTTTTTTTACTAGTGATGGGGTGATTTGTGATTTTTATTGTGACTGCGACATTGCGGCAGACAGATCAGGCACTTTTGACACTGTTTTGAAACCACTGACATTTATACAGCGATCAGTGCTATAAATAGCCATTGATTACTGTATTAACCTTCTTAGCGGTATTCCCAAGTGTTTCTCGGGGTGCCCCTAAACTTATACACATTACCAAAAGTATTGGGACACCTGCCTTTGCATGCACATGAACTTTAATGTCATCCCAGTCTTAGTCCGTAGGGTTCAATATTGAATTGATCTACCCTTTATAATAGCTATAATAGCTTTAACTCTTCTGGGAAGGCTGTCCACAATGTTTAGGAGTGTGTCTACAGTAATGTTTGACCATTCATCCACGCTGATGTGAACCAGAAGGCCTGATTCGCAGTCTCCGCTCTAATCTATCCCAAAGGTGTTCTATCGGGTTGGGGTCAGGACTCTATGCAGGACTGGAAAAATGCCCCCTCCCCAAACCTGCTCATCCATGTCTTTATGGACTTTGCTCTTTGCACTGCTCCAAATCATTTGGTGGAGGGGAATTATGGTGTGTTTTTTTTCCAGGGGTTGGGCTTGACCCCTTAGCTCCAGTGAAGTAAATTCTTAAGGCGTCAGTATACCAAGACATTTTGGACAATTTCATGCTCCCAACTTTGTGGCAACAGTTTGGGGATGGCCCCTTCCTGTTCCAAATGACTGTGAACTAGTGCACAAAGCAAAGTCCAAAGACATGGATGAGCGAGTTTACGTTGGAGGAACTTGACTGGCCTGCACAGAAACCTGACCTTAACCCAATAGAATACCTTTGGGATGAATTAGTGTGGAGACTGTGAGCCAGGCATTCTCGTCAGTGCCTGACCTCACAAATGCGCTTCTGAAAGAATAGTCAAATATCCCCATTGACACACTCCTAAACCTTGTGGACATAATTCCCAGAAGAGTTCAAGCTGTTATAGCTGCAAAGGGTGAGCCAACTTAATATTGAACCCTACGGACTAATACTGGGAAGTTCATGTGTGTGTAAAGGCAAACATCCCAGCTAGGGATGAGCTTCGAGTTCGTGTCAAACTCATGTTCGACTCGAACATTGCCTGTTCGCCGAACAGCGAACAATTTGGGGTGTTCGTGGCAAATTGGAAAAGCCGCGGGAACACCCTGTAAAAGTCTATAGGAGAAATCTAAAGTGCTAAATTTAAAGGCTTATATGCAAGTTATTGTCATAAAAAGTGTTTGGGGAACAAGGTCCTGCCCCAGGGGACATGTATCAATGCAAAAAAAGTTTTAAAAAATCCCATTTTTTTCTGGAGCAGTGATTTTAATAATACTTAAAGTGAAACAATAAAAGCAAAACATTCCTTTAAATTTCGTACCTGGGGGGTGTCTATAGTATTCCTGTAAAGCAGAGCTTGTTTCCCAAGCTTCAAACTGTCCCTGCACAAATGAGTCATTTCTGAAGGAAAAAAAGTCATTTAAAACTACTCGCGGCTATAATGAATAGCATTGCATATTTGCCTTTAAAACTAGCAATTTCAAACGTTCGAGTCCCATAGACTTTAACGGGGTTCTAAAGCTCACACAAACTTTTTCTCTGTTCGCAGATTCTGGTGCATAACGAACAGGGGGGGGGGGGGGGGTGTTCGGTTCATCCCTAGTCCCAACATTTCTGAACATCCCAGAAAATAACACTTCTTGCTAAATTTTGATGTTTGTTTGATCAATTCCATCTAAAAGGCCACCTAAATAATAAACATAACTCTTTGCAAATTCACCTACATGCCCCAGAAGTTTAACATGGCCCATTACAGTACTCTATGAATAGTGTATAATACATTGTCGATTTTGATGGATGTTGGGTGACTAGCTTGTACTGTACACATATAATGTCCCCAACAAGGCAATATTAGCGAATCTCTGTTGTCTGCAGGCTAGGCTTCTCTCTGGAGTGCTTGCTTTTAGGAAGGTGTTATTTTTTTTTCTGTTCTGTGCTCCTATGTGCTAGAAACCTTAAAATACTTCATAAGGCTGTGAAGTGCCGTGCAGAGAATAAGCAGAACTTCTGCTGCTCTCTTTCAGACACAGACTGTTACATCTAATTAGGAAGACTTGAATCCACTGAGATAGAGCCACGGGCACAAGAGGAGTACTCAGACTGTTGGCTTATTCTTTTCTTTTTATAGAGTTCTTCTGCGGATGGACCACCTAAGTTCCCTGCTCTCTCTGTGTGAAGTTAAGAAAACTGCTTTGTCAGTTATTTCTGTTCTTAGAAGAAGTCTGTTTATACACTTTTAGAAAATATTTTTTAATGCTTAGAAACAAAGAAACAAAACTGAATGGTAATATTAGCAAAAATGGAAAATCCATTCTGCTGATAACTCCATAGAGTGCACATTCTAATACCGTTTTCTTTCTAATGAGTATTTATTCTTCAAAATAATTTTGTAGGTAATACAAAGAAATAACATGTTGAACAAGACACAACAGTACCATATGCCACATACAGCTTAAAGCGGAGTTCCTCGGAAAAAATAAATAAAAGTCAGCAGCTACAAATAATGCAGCAAACATGATGAGATCGGGTGTCAGTGCATATTCATCCACTGACACCTGCTATCTCATAGGAATTAATGTATGTCCCTTTTTTATCTGTAAACGGATGGATGAAAAAGCCCTAAAGGGCCCTAAATTAGATGAGTTCAGTATGTGGTGAAAATCGCCAGTCCTGGAGTCTCATAAACATCCTAATTAGGGTCCTGTTTCCTCTTTGCAGCCTGGGGCACTGGTGGGATCCAGATCCAGAGGAGTCTGGAAACCAGGAAGCAGGAAATGAGAAGCAGCTGGTCGCAACTTCACAGGAACAGGAAATGGGCTAATTCAAAGTGGCAAAGAATGGTATTGCATTTTGAAATTTTAATATATGGACACTTACCTGCCCTGGGTGCCCGCAATGTCGGCACCCAAAGCCTATCGGTCAGTCGGCTCTCGGGTAGAGGCGTCATATTAATGCGGGACGGTGGCACTGCTACGCGAGAGCCAGTAGCTATACGTCCGCCCTTTAGCGGCCGCTAGGCCCCAGAGTCCCGCGCTCGTGCCCGGCGGGTACGATCGCCGCCGGGCACATGTGATCGCTCGTTACAGAGCGGGGAATGGGAGCTTTGTGTCTAAACACAAAGCTCTCGTTCCTGTCAGCGGGGGAAACGCTGATTTTCTGTTCATACAATGTATGAACAGAAGATCAGTGATTTCCCCTAGTGAGGTCACCCCCCCATACAGTTAGAACACACCCAGCAACACACTTAACCCCTTCCCTGCCCCCTAGTGTTAACCCCTTCACTGCCAATGGCATTTTTATAGTAATACAATGCATTTTTATAACATTGATCGCTATAAAAATGCCAATGGTCCCAAAAATGTGTCAAAAGTGTCCGAAGTGCCCGCCATAATGTCGCAGTACTGAAAAAAAATGCTGATCGCCGCCATTACTAGTAAAAAAAAAATATTAATAAAAATGCCATAAAATGACCCCCTATTTTATAAACGCTATAACTTTTACGCAAACCAATCAATAAACGCTTATTGCGATTTTCTTAATGAAAAATATGTAGAAGAATACGTATCCGCCTAAACTGAGGAAAAAAATGTTTTTTTTTATATATTTTTGGGGGATATTTATTATAGCAAGAAGTAAAAAATATTGCATTTTTTTCAAAATAGTCGCTCTATTTCTGTTTATAGCGCAAAAAATAAAAACCACAGAGATGATCAAATACCACCAAAAGAACGCTCTATTTGTGGGAAAAAAAGGACGGCAATTTTGTTTAGGAGCCACGTCGCACGACCGCGCAATTGTCAGTTAAAGCGACGCAGTGCCGAATCACAAAAAGTGCTCTGGTCATTGGACAGCAATATGGTCCGGGGCTAAAGTGCTTAAAGTCAAGTAATATTGAGCCATTTACAATGGATATTGGTTCAGCTTAGTATATTACAATAAGGGTAACAAATAATACAACTCAGCTGAACATGATAAGCAAGACCATGAAATCAGGCCTCCAACCAAGGGAACCAGATTTGGTCAGGTTTGTGCAGTACATCAATTCAGAGTTAATGGATACAGTATGTTTCTCAAATAGAAGGATTCTATCAAATTCTTGTAGCCATTTCTCTACAGAAAGAGGAGTTCAAGAGATCCATTTTATGGCTAACATCTTGCAACCAACAATCAGTGATCTATAAACAACAAATGATGTATATTTATCTAGGGAGTAGGATTCATTGGAGGTTATTTATGAAAGGTGAATCCACTTTGCACTACAAGTGCAAACTACAAGTGCAACATGCACTTGAAATTGCACTAAAAGTGCAGTTGGAAGTGCAGTCGCTGTAAATCTGAGGGGAAAATCTGAGAAAGAAAGGTGAACATATCCTTTAAGGGTTGTATAAACCCTGCTAATGGATGTGTATCAAGTTTGTTTGTTTCAGCAGAGTTTGGATGAAAGAAAACCATATGTAGAGGGGTGCAGTACATTATATGAAGAGTAAAGAGCTGTAACAACCTGTGAAAAGGAAATAAGTAAGGAGATTATTAAATGAACAAACTGAGGTATGTCACCCTAGGTATCATCTAGAATTGGGTCAGGATCCAACTCGTATTTTCATTTACAGGGAATTCAAAATGTAGGTAAACATGTAACCAGTAGCTGAAAATAAGCTACAGAGATAAGACCTTTAGAAAGATCAACTTGAACGATAGTGTCAAACAGTGGCGGGACTTTCAGTGTCGC
>CM056058.1:116207444-116402444 GCA_029574335.1 Rana kukunoris | reverse complement strand
TTGAGTGCTTGTGGGCGCGCTCCCGTGATACAGCCGGTGGCCATGGCCACTCACTGTATCACTCGTCATTGGATGTGATTGACAGCAGTGCAAGCCAATGGCTGCGCTGCTTTCAATCAACCAATGAATGAGTCTGGAAGACGGCCCAGAAGCCTGCACGTTCACGGCACAGGATTTCCGTAGGGTCAGGTAAGTAAAGGGTGGCTCGGGGGGGGGGGGCGCTAATACACAGATGTTTTTTCACCTTAATGCATAGAATGCATTAAAGGAGTTGTAAAGGAAAATGTTTTTTCACCTTAATGCAATCTATGCATTAAGGTGAAAAAACTTCAGTGTATACCGCCCCCCCCCCCCCCCCCGAGCCTCTGTTTTACTTACCTGACTCGTCGAAAGTCCCGCGCACGGTCCCTAGATCCTCTTCGCCGCTCAGCCTGGCCACTGATCTGCTACAGAGGATGGATTGAGAGCAGCGTAGCCATTGGCTGGTGCTGCTCTTAATCACATCCAGTGACGCAACATGCCGAGGGGCAGGGCCGAGTGATACAGTGAGTGGCTATGGCCGCTCGCTGTATCACGGGAGCGCGCCCGCAATTACTCACCATTATGCAAGCTCTCTCGCATGACTGTGGTCAGTATTTGTGGGGAGGACCAGAGACAGCCACCGAGGGACCCCAAAAGACATGGATTGGGGCCACCCTGTGCAAAACGAACTGCACAGTGGAGGTAAGTATAAAATGTTTGTTATTTAAAAAAAAAACCTTTAGTGACCCTTTAAGTGGTTAAACAATTGCCTTGAATGTGAATTTAAACAAGGGGAAGAAAATAGGGAGACAGTATGCGTGTGCGTCTTTTTAAAATGTTAAATTTTTAACAAAAAAAGAAACAAGATTCAAAATGCACATTCACAGAAAACAACCAAAAATGAAATAAACTGAATAACTGTTTGTTATTTTAAACAAAACATTTTTTTCCCTTTACTAACCCTTTGAGGTAAAAAAACAAACTTTACCTTTACAACCCCTTTAAGAATTTTGCTAGAAAATTATTTAGAACCCTCAAACATTATATATATATATATATATATTTTTCTAATGCCCTAGGGAATAAAATGGCAGTTGTTGCAATACTTTCTGTCACACTGTGTTTGCACAGCGGTCTTACAAGCACACTTTTTGGGAAAAAATAAGACAAGAAAATAAGACAACAGTTAAGTTAGCCCAATTTTTTTTTCTTTATATTGTGAAAGATGATGTTACGCCAAGTAAGCTGATACCCACAATGTCAGACTTTAAAGTTGCGCCCGCTCGAGGAATGGCAACAAATTTTCCATTAAAAATCTCCATAGGCAATGTTTAAAACATTCTACAGTTTGCATGTTTTTAATTTTTACACTAAAATGCAATAAAAAAAATGTATGCCATTTGAAAAAAATAAACAAATTACTGTTAAGAGCTATAGGCGGAAGTGACATTTTGACGTTGCTTCTGCCCTCCAATGATATGGAGATGGGTGGGGGCCATCTTCCCCTCACTCATCTCCATGTCAAGCAGGAGAAAGGACAGAATTGCCACCACCGCTGCTGGCGGCTCCAGTAAGTGGCGGAGGGCACCAGAGAGCGGCAGAGGGCATCGGAGAGTGGCGGATGGGCCTCTCCTGCTGCCGATAAAAGTGATCTTGTGGTGAATATGCTGCACGAACCACTTTTATTTTGAAGCGGACAGCCTACTCTTGATGAGGATACCAGGGTTATGGTAGATAGCTGCTACCATAACAACGATATTCCTCTTCAAAGTAGAGATGTAAAATGATGGCGGGCAGTCGGGAAGTGGTTAAATAATAAATATGTTATACTTACCTGCTTTGTGCAGAGGTTTGGCAGAGAGCAGCTCTGATCCTCCTCTTTTTTTAGTCCCCCACCAGGTGCACCTGTCCCCTCTCTCCTGTCAAGTGCTCCCAGAGTGAGCAGCTTGCAATGGGGGCACCCAAGCAGGCATGTTCCCAAGCTATTGCTCTGCCTGTCTATTCAGACATAGAGCCGAGGCTCGATCCCACCGCCTCTCTGCCCTCATTGATTCACTGGCTGTGATTGACAGCAACGGGAGCCAATAATTCCCACTGCTGTCCCTGGATTCCCTGGAGAGCCAGTTAGCACATTGTAATACAACCTCTATTTTAACCACTTAACCCCCGGACCATATTGCTGCCCAATGACCAGAGCACTTTTTGTGATTCGGCACTGCGTTGTTTTAACTGACAATTGCGCGGTCGTGCGACGTGGCTCCCAAACAAAATTGGCATCCTTTTTTTCCCACAAATAGAGCTTTCTTTTGGTGGTATTTGATCATCTCTGTGGTTTTTATTTTTTGCGCTATAAACAAAAATAGAGCGACAATTTTGAAAAAATTGCAATATTTTTTTACATTTTGCTTTAATAAATATCCCCAAAAATATATAAAAAAAAACGTTTTTTTTCCTCAGTTTAAGCCGATACATATTCTTCTACCTATTTTTCGTAAAAAAAAATCGCAATTAGCGTTCATTGATTAGTTTGCACAAAAGTTATAGCGTTTACAAAATAGGGGGTAGTTTTATGGCATTTTTATTAATATTTTTTTTTTTACTAGTAATGGCGGCGATCAGCGTTTTTTTCGGTACTGCAATAATAAGGCGGACACTTCAGACACTTTTGACACATTTTTGGGACCATTGGCATTTTTATAGCAATCAGTGCTATAAAAATGCATTGAATTACTATAAAAATGCAATTGCCAGTGAAGGGGTTAACACTAGGGGGCGGGGAAGGGGTTAAGTGTGTTCCTGGGTGTGTTCTAACTGTATGGGGGGTGGCCTCACTAGGGGAAATCACTGATCTTCTGTTCATACATTGCATGAACAGAAGATCAGCGTTTCCCCGCTGACAGGACCGGGAGCTTTGTGTTTACACACATAGCTCCCGATCCTCGCTCTGTACCGAGCGATCGCGTGTGCCCGTGCACGCGCACGGCACTCGGGGAGAGCGGGGGTGCACAGCGCGGGCCGCCCGTGGCACGCGCCCCCTAGTGGCCTTTAAAGATCTGACGTAGAGCTACGGGCTATCGCCCAGGCGTGCCGACCTGCTGCAGTAAAATGACAGCGGCAGGTCGCCAAGCAGTTAACAACTGGTGAGTGTGTATTGCTCCAAATGTAAACCTGCTGGCAACCCCCCCTGTTTTTATGGAGACATCCCACAATCATTCTAATGCATTAACCCCCTCAGTTATCCTTAAGCGTGTACCAAGTTACCCCTTTGTACAGCTGGATCGCTCTCACAATTAATTGTAAAAAAAAGTCTATTTAAAAAAGTATTAAAAATATTGTAAAACATATAAGTTTGGCCATAAGGTATTCAAAATCTTTGAATAACCAATCCCTCTCTCAGGTTTGTCAGCAATCACTCCCAATGCTTTGGCTGTAATCTCGTTCAGGTGGACCCAGAAATCTATTAAACACATTGTCATGATGTCTCACTACACTCTTATTTGTTTATCCATAGCATTTTTTAGGTTCTTAAACCCTTGCTCTAAGTTCACTGCTGTGGTTTTGTCAAAATTCAATCTGTGGGGCACATTCAATCTGTAGATTGTAACAATAGCATATTTGACATTTTGAGGGATTTATTTCAAATTTTTTGATGGATTGAGAGATTCGTATGTTATAGTTTGGCACAGGGCACTGTATTGGTATTTATTGCACACTATTTGCACACTAACCATTTATTGTGCATGAATTTTCACAAATAATAATTTATATTATTGAAGCAGCGCTGTAACTATTTATATTTATTTATATTATATACTATTTATAACTATATATTATATTATATTGTTATATAATTTAGGGGCTTATATTTATGTATAGCAGTTGGATATTGATAGGAGAATAAGCTACACAGTTCACAGTTTTACAATATAATTTTCTCACAATTTATTATATTCATCAGCGAAGAAGGGTTTATACATTTATCTAAATGTTTAAGATGAATTGCTTGCCATAACAATGTTCAGAACTTCGGATGTATAAGACTTCTGTGTATGATTGTCATTATCATGCTGTACTGTCTTGTCTTTTGCACCTTTATTTTGTTCTTGCTTGGAACACTAATAAACTTTGGAATGTTAAAAAAAAAAAAAACAATGTTCAGCATTATGTGAGATCTGTATATATCTCTTTAACCAACTCAGTACCAGCATGTTGCTTACTCTTCATTATCAGGCCATTTTTGCATTTTTAGCACTGTGATAGTTTGACTGACAGTTACTCAATCATGCTACACAACACCCAAATAAATGTTGTTTTTATTTTATTTTTAGACAGATAGAGCTTTATTGTGGTGGCATTTAATAACCTCTGGAGTGTCTTTTTATTATGTATAACATAAAAAAAAATATGCACATAAAAATACCAGGTCAGTACGGAACCCCCAAAATTACTCCTTTTTTGGAAAGTTGACACACCAAGATGATTTTTCTGCCCCAAATTTTGGGGAAATGTAGAAACATGCCAGTATTGAGGAGGTTAAAATGTGGTGCAATAGTGCACTAGATACATTAAATTTACAATTTAAAGTAGTTGAAAACCCCCTTTTTTTTTAATAACAAACATGTCATACTTACCTGCTCTGTGCAATGGTTTTGCACAGAGCAATCTTGAACCTCCTCTTCTTGGGTCCTCTCCAGAGCTCCTGGCTCCTCTTCTTCTTGGTGTGCCACCATATGTGCTACCATAGGAAGCCCCATCCTATTGTGGCACACCTGTGAGCCCCATCCCAAGCTGTGCTGTCTGCATCTGTTGACACTGACAGTGTGCCTGGGCCTTGCCCCAGTTCCCTTGTCACAAGATGTGATTGACAGCAGCACTGGATTAAGAATAAGCTTATGAAAATGAGGTTAATGTGCAAATGTGCAGGAAAAGGAAGGTGCAGAGTTATTATACAGGTCAGAGCAGAGACAGAGTGGGGCTTACATATACAAGAGTAGAGTAAATGACAGTAGGGGGTTGGATTTTAATACTGTTGGCACTATACTGGATTGAACTGGTGTCAGCTGGTGGTCAGGAAGCTTCCTGATTACCAGTCAATAAGTTACACACGGTTGCTAACTGCAGTCTGTGTTTACATTCTGTGAGGCTGCAACTGGTTTAGAGAAACCACATGGTACAGAGCCACTCCCATCGACTCTTTACCTTTGGCCAATGATTTGCTGTGTACAATCAAAGTGCGATCATATGACTGTGTGCATGCAGCAGGCACACATAGGAGCTTAGTTCCCAGAGGACATACCATTATGTTCACCCAGAACAGTAGGGGAGCAGACCAGCCATAGATGTATAGTGGCCAGTTTAAGAAATTAAATCTGCTCCTCTCTAAATAGCCCTGAATAAAGGATAAACGCTTGTCACCCTTGTCATAAACCCTTGTGCCTACAGTGCAGCCTCATTAGTGCACATCAGTGAAGGAGAAAAAATACTTATTTACAACATTTTCTAACAGAAACTAAGAAAAACTTTTTTAGCAAAAAAACAAAAACCTAGTAGTGATTAATGCTACCAAAAGACAACTCTATTTGTCTCAAAACAATTATAAAACAATTATTTGAGTATATGCAAGTAAAAAAAGCAACTGTAGCATGTAGATTTCACAGTATCTAGTGTTTAAAGGGGTTGTAAAGGTTTGTTTTTTATTTTCTAAATAGGTTCCTTTAAGCTAGTGCATTGTTGGCTCACTTAACTTTACCTTGCATGTCCCTTCTAAATGTTTTTTTTTCTTTGTTTTCTTTGTCTGAATTTCTCACTTCCTGTTCCTCCTCAGTAAGGTGTTCAGTAAGCTCTTCTAAATGACTTTCCACCGCTCCGATGATGGTGGAAAGCTTACTGAGGAGAAACAGGAAGTAAGAAATTCAAACAAAGGAAAAAAACATTTAGAAGGGAAATTGAAGGAACAGGTAAGTGAACCAACAATTCACTAGCTTAAATGAACCAATTTAAAAAATAAAAGACAAACCTTTACAACCCCTTTCAGTTACTATAATGATAAATCTCCATGTACATGATACAGTGCCTTAAAAAGGAAATTTTCCACATTTTGTCATGTTACAACCAAAAATATTTTGTTTGGTAATTTCGTTTTCGTCCAAAAAAAATAATTTATTTAGTTACTCCCGAAATTCGTTTTATTAATTTTGTTTTTCGTTAAAAAAATGCATTCGTCCGAAAATCCAAATTAAGGTTGAATTTGTCATTAAAGGCTTATGGTGTCTGTCAAATGTTCTAAGAAAGAAAAAAAAAGAAGATTCAACAGAATCTTTAAAAAAAAGTAAAAAAAAAAAAATTGACCCTTCATGTCTCTCTATGTCGAATCTTCATGTCTCTCTATGTCGAATATTCATGTCTCTCTATGTCGAATCTGTCATTAAAGGCTTATGGTGTCTGTTTAATGTTCTAAAAAATATATATATGTTTTCGACTCTTCATGTCTCTCTATGTCGAATCTTTTCTCTCTATGTAGAATAATATTGGACCAACAGAGTTAAGGTTACGAACATTCGACCGCAATAAAAAACAAAAGTAAAGCATTTGTTTATGTCGGATCTTTCGTTTTTCGTTTTCAGTTTTCTGAAATACCTGAAATTCGGACGAAAATGCATTCGGTTTTTCTCCTTCCTCTGGATCAACTGTGGGTAAGGAATTGGGTATACGGGATTGTATGATATTATTATTGTTATTATTATTTTTTTTAAGGTTGAACCGGATGGACTTGTGTCTTTTTTCAACTATGTAACTATGAAGGCCAAGGAACACACCAGACAGCTCAGGGATAAAGTTTTGGAGAAGTTTAAAGCAGGGTTAAGTTATAAAAAATATCCCAAGTGTTAAACATCTCACGAGCACTGTTCAATCCATCATCATCCGAAAATGGAAAGAGTATGGCACAACTGCAAACCTACCAATACATGGCCATCCACCATAACTGACAGGTCGGGCAAGGAGAGCATTGTTTAGAGAACCAGCCAAAAGGCCCATGGTGACTCTGGAGAAGCTGCAGAGATCCATAGCTCAGGTGGGAGAATCTGTCCACAGGATAACTGTTATGCCGCGTGCACACGATCGGTTCGTCTGATGAAAACGGTCCGACGAACCGATCGTATGTGGGCCCCATCAGTTTTTTTCCCACCCGTGAAAAAACGTAGAACCTGTTTTAAAATTATCTGATGGTTAAAAAAACTATAGAAAAAAATGATCGTCTGTGGGGAAATCCATTGGTTAAAAATCAACGCATGCTCAGAATCAAGTCGGCGCATGCTCGGAAGCATTGAACTTCATTTTCTCAGCACGTTGTTGTGTTTTACGTCACCGCATTCTGACACGATCGTTTTTTTAACCAATGGTGTGTAGGCAAGACTGATGAAAGTCAGCTTCATCGGATATCTGATGAAAAAATCCATCGGTCCGTTTTCATCGGATGAACCGATCGTGTGTACAGGGCATTAGTCGTGCACTCCACAAATCTGGCCTTCATGGAAGAGTGGCAATCTTAAGAGAAAACCTTTCTAATAAAGTCTGCAAAAGACTTGAGACTGGGGCAAAGGTTCACCTACCAGCAAGCCAACGACCCTAAACATACAGCCAGAGCTACAATGGAATGGTTTAGAAGATCAAAGCATTGTCATGTGAATGGCCCAGTCAAAGTCCAGACCTAAATCCAATTGAGAGTCTGAGGCAAGACTTGAAAATTACTGTTCACATGCGCTCTCCATCCAATCTGACAGAGCTATTTTGCAAAGAAGAATGGGCAAAGATTTCACTCTCTAGAAGTGCAAAGCTGGTAAAGACATCCCTAAAAAGATATATTTTAATATCATTTTAGTTAAAGGTGGTTCTACAAAGTATTGACTCAGGGGGACTGAATACAAATGCACACCACACTTTTCACATATTTATTTGAAAAAAAAAATCAAAAAACATTTATAATTTTTCTTTCACTTCACAATTATGTGCCACTTTGTGTTGGTCTGTCCCATAAAATCCCAATAAAATACATTTATGTCTTTGGTTGTAACATGACAAATTGTGGCAAATGTCAAGGGGTAGGAATATTTTTTCAAGGCATGGTCCAAGCACACATAGGTTGCTATCTGCATTTTTTGGCAGGAAAAACTCTCTAACTCTGATAAAAGCTTAAAAATGCTGAAAAAGACTAACAATCCCTAAAATATGTCTGTTCTGCTTTAATCACCATTTTTGAGCCATTTATGAGCCATAAGCTTTCATGGGAGTATCGTTTTACTAAAAAATGCTTTAAAATGCTGAAAAATGCTAGTGCAAACCCGCTGCAAAACTCATTCTACAGCTACAGCTTTCTACAGATAGTGCTGGAATTTTTATAATGTCCAGTGTGCATGAGGACATAGTATAAGTCCGATGATTGGTGAAGGACAACATGGGGCAGCCAGGCACTTGGGCAGCTTTAGAAGAGTGGAGGCAAAACTCTGCAGACTAAAATAACAAGAAAGAAGATGTCTCTTATGCCCTGTACACACGATTGGAATTTCCATTGGCATAAACTCCGACGGATTTTTCTGACGAAATTCCATTCAAGCTGTCTTGCATACACACTGTCACACCAAATTCCGATCGTCCAAAACGCGGTGACGTACAAGACGAAAAATTATGCTTCCGACTTGATTCTGAGCATGCATGTTTTTTTCACCGTTGAGTTCCATATAGACAAACAGAATTTCCGATAGAAATTTCTTTGGGGCACACACACGTCTTTTTTTCCATCGGAATTTCCGATCGTGTGTACAAGGCATAAGTGCAGTAGCAAAAGTTTATTAGAAAGCAGAGCAAGCATTGTAAGTGTTTTTCATCTCCCATGCTCTTAATAACCTCTTGCTGCAGCACTTAGAGACTTTGGGCCAGATTCACAGAGCCGTAACTCCTGTCTAACTTGTGTTAGACCGGAGTACTTTCTAATTACGCACGTTTTTTCACTAGTTTGAATCCTCAAACCATGAAAAGACGGCTTTGCGCTTCAATCCGACTGGCTTACGTGTTCGTACGCCTTCGGATCTACGCTGCAATAAAATTGCGGCCACTGGGTGGAGTTCCCGTCGTTTTCCACGTCGGGGTATGCAAATGAGCTTTTGCCGACTATCCATGAAATTACGAACGTCTATCGCAATCTCTTATGGCATCTTTAGTCATCTTTTTGCTGTGTAAAACTATACCAGCTTTTTGCTGGTCTAATATTAGACAGCCCATGTTAAGTATGGCCGTCGTTCCCGCGACGAATATTAACGTTTTCCGACGTCTTTTTTTATTTTTGACGTAAAACGTCCGGGAATTGGAATGTCCGTAAACGACGCTACTCAAACAACGAATGACGTATCGATGTTATTTTGCTCAATGCACGGCGGGAAATTTCTGAACGGAGCATGCGCAGTTCGATCCCCGCGGGGACGTGCCTAATTTAAATGCTTCACGCCCCCTAATCGCATATTTCGATTACGCGGCGAGAAATAGACTACGCCGCCGTATCGTACGGGCAAAAATCTACCAGAATTCGTTGTAGAGCCTGGTAAAATATGGTTGCGTAGCGTATCTTGGATACGCTTCGCAAATGTACGTGTACCTGAATCTGGCCCTTTCTTGATATTTTTCGGGGTGGAAACGTACCTGTCCCTACCAAACTGGTGGTTTGAGAGAGGGACATATTTTTGGAACCTCTTTGGGTACCAGTCTGATGCTAGAAGACATATGGACTGGTACATTAAACAGCAAACATAGTCAAAGTAAAACTGCGCTCAGTGCCTTTAAACCAAATAAAACACTCAATAATAACCACAGCATCACTCTATGACATAAAAATACAAATGCCACATACTACATAAATCCCAAAACAGCTGCGCTATGTAATTAATACACAAAAATAATACTATTCATAAATAATGACCATGAATAAAGATCTATAAGTATAGTGAAATACGGTGATATATAAATAATGTGAAACCAAGTCCACAGAATTGGATCTTAAGCTCAAGTGACTAAAACAGATCCCAGTGTTCACAGCAAGTCAATGCTCAGCCCATCTAGCCTCTTACCAGAAAAACAGACCCAAAATTATAGGCGGTACAGTGTAGCATGAAGCTACAAAGTAGCAAAAAAGTAAATGTCAAGTCAGAGACTGAATGCAAATTTCCACAAATATATAACACACAATCTTCTTAAAAATAATTACAGTATTTATCGGCGTATAACACACACGTTTTTCCCCCTAAAAGTGGGGAAAGTCGTGTGTGTGTGTTATATGCCGATCCCTGCTGTCTGAAGGAAGAGGAGCGTGCGCCGCTGAATTACATAGAGCCATGATCTCCTTCCTGTGCATTCGGTGATCCATCACACACAGCCACGCCTCTTGGCCCCGCATTGGACCACTGTACTGTCTATCATATGTGCAGGGGCAGGAGGCGTGGCTGTGAGTGAAGGAGCGCCGAGTACACAGGAAGGAGATCGCGGCTCTATGTAATTCAGTGGCGCTCGCTCCCCCTCTCCCCTAGGAGACAGCAGGGATTTAATTGACACTGAAAGGTGAGACTGCAGATGGGCACTGAACAGGCAGGGCATTTTGGTAAATGTATAGGCTGCAGATGGGCACTAATCAAGCTGCAATGAGGAGCAATGCTGCAGATGGGAATATGTTTAAGGCTGCACTGAAGCTGCAGATGGACACAGATCTGGCTGCATTAAGGCTGCAGATGGGCACAGATCAGGCTCCATTGAGGCTGCAGATGGGCACAGATCAGGCTCCATTGAGACTGCAGATGGGAACAGATCAGGCTGCATTGATGCTCAGATACCATTATTTTGATTCAAAGTGGTTTATTAAAAAAATAAAGAAATTTCCCTCTTAAATTGGGGTGTGTGTTATACGCCGGAGCGTGTTATATGCCGATAAATACGGTAATATAGGAAGAGTCCATAAAGTAAAAGTGTTAACTCCTTTGCGTTCTGTGCAACAGAACATGCCATTTATATCTGCATTGTTGTAAGTGCAACGCTTTCTTTTACCAATAAACTGCTATATATGATTATCTGGGAGTTTATATCATGACTTTGAGTGCTAGCTGCTCTTCTTTTTCTATTTTACTTTAAGCGCTGTGTTTTTAAAAAAAAAATGTTATTGTATTCCTTGTAACTACATAATGAATTCAAAACATTGCTTTGCCTACGGAGCTTGGGCTGATGTCACCCACACCTTTGCTGGAGCTGGCGCCAGCGGCATTTTGAATGTATTGTAAGGAGCAAGGAGGAGGAAAATCGGTAAGGAGTGGAAATTAAGTAAAAATGTCAGGAGGTAAAAGTTGAATTCCCTGTTTTCCTCTTTGTTTTTAAATATCACTTAGGAATCCACCATTATACAAAGACTTTTAAAACAATTTGCTAAAAAAGGAATAAAAAACAACAAATCACCAGTTCATGCACTGAACAGAATGCCCTCTAGCCAGGCTGGTAATCTTAGAGAGTGTGCGGGAATCTTCTATTACTACAGCGCTGTAGCTCTCTTATTGATCCACTGGGTGTTGGAAAATCAACTATACAAAAACAAGGAAAAAAGGAAAGAGCACACGTCTGCCCTAGTGTAGTATTGTTTTATTAAACACACAATAAAAGCTCTCACATTTTTAGGTGTTTAAACAGTTATGTGATTCCATAAGTTTCCCCCTCCTAAATTTTTGCTAAAAGATGTGCTGAGGGACATCCAACCACCCTGAAACCAGAAGTTCACAACACAAGCCACCCAACCCATGCTCTGGCATGCACAGTGGACTGCGCATTCACCCAGACCGGTCGGCGATGCGCATAGGTGTGGAAAACCAAACCACTTGGGAAAAGTGGAGGAAAGAAAAGTGGAGCAATATGTTACCACATAGGTGTCACAAATGTCACGTCTACCCCAACGCAGATGGTCAGACACTATATCTGTCTATTGTGCACTTCACCTATAGCATCTCCCTTTCCCTTAATGCAAGCAGGCCTACTGGTACTTGGTTTCCCCCAGGGTTTCCGGCTCCATGTTCTGCTCACAGCCCTTATATTTAGGGTATTTTATGTCCTACCTAATTCTTGTGGCTCATAGACTGAGATGCCATTATCCTAGGGTCTCTCTCTAGATATACCTATGCAAATAAGGGACTTAGGAGGCTTTTACACCATTGTACAGTAGTTGTTTCTGTGAAATGTTTACATTATGTGTGCATGTGTACATATATGTAACTATATGGGATATATACAAAAAACTATCAATCATTGTCTTTTTCATGTAATTATGGTTTATCTGTATATATTTATATGTTTATTGATAGCTGTTTTCCCGAGACTGTGTGCTTCATATAAAGTCCGAATTGTCCCCCTATCTTCTCCCCTTTTCCCTCCCTATAATCCCATATATGTTTTACTGGTAAGGGATGGAGGTACATGGTTCCCATTGGTCATGACCTCACAAAAAGTCCCATTCTGTTGCTCTTTTTCTTTCAGACAGTGTGGTTCAAAGACAGTTCAGGTAGAGGCAGGCTGAGTTCAGGGGATAATCCAGTATCCATTCCAGGTAGAAGGGCTGGCTGAGTTCAGGGGATTATCCAGTCCAATCCGGGTCAAACACAGGGGATCCAACAACAAACAAGGCAGACTAACAGAAGGGCTTGGCCTAGAACTGGTGTCTCCAAACTATGGCCCTCCAGTTGTTAAGGAACTATAATTCCCATCATGCCTTGCCATGTCTGTGAATGTCAGAGTTGTACAATGCCTCATGGGACGTGTAGTTCCACAACAGCTGGAGGGCCATAGTTTGGAGATCCCTGGTCTAGAACAATACATGTAAATCTGTCTATATCACAAGTGAGGGATAGAGTGTTCAGTTTTCTTATATCAGGTGACTGACTAGATCAGTGATGGCGAACCTTGGCACCCCAGATGTTTTGGAACTACATTTCCCATGATGCTCATGCACTCTGCAGTGAAATTGAGCATCATGGGAAATGTAGTTCAAAAACATCTGGGGTGCCAAGGTTTGCCATCACTGGCCTAGATCAATCAGTCAATGGGTGAACACCCGGGTGCTGGACTGAGAAACAGGGGCACTAAGTGATCATGACAGTAGGGTTGTTATAAAGGCGTGCTTCGGAAGCATGGCCTCCTTTATCAAGACTTGGGTTCAAGGTCCAATTGGTGTCTAACAATGTTTTTTCAAGCTATTAAAAACAGAAAGGAATCACTTTTCACAATTTATTCTGTAACACTTTTTTTTATGATGGAATTTCATACAATCTACAAACAGTGGTTAGCATAATACATTGTACAATATATATTACAAAATCATGGAGCATGTTTATTTGAGCTGAGTTATTCACATCTGGATCAGAACTTGTGGTGCTTATTGAAAATAATAAAAATAAAAATAATAAATAAGAGACTCATTGTATTATTATGGAGACCATTATGTTTATATCAGTAAACATGCTAATGCAGAAAAGTGAGTAAGAAGACAAAGTTTAATGGCCAACATCAAAAAAATGATTTCCCATTTTCTATAATTAAAAATAATTCTCCAATTGGCCCTTTAAGATGATGATATTTTGTTGTTCAGCTAATGCATGCTAACACATATGTCTTGTTTTTTCATATGTTAACTCGTCTTACAAATTGATCTCCAAATATTTCAGTTTAGCAGAAAATGATTGATATTTCTAAGACTTCTATCTTTAATTATGTTTTTGTCCTGCCATCACATGCCCAGAAATATCAATTATTTATAAAGAACATATTTTCCTCTGACATGATGGTGCTTTACCATTGCTCCTGTTGTGCTCACCACACACACATAGAAATATCTTCTTTCTTTAAAATACCTTTTTTGTTTCATTGACTTCATTACTTGTTGCTATTTTGTTCATGTGCTGCTAACACTAGCCTTGAATTTTTTTTTTTTTTTAAACTGAACTTGAGGATGATTAAACCACAGATTTATGCATGTATATGTTCATGAAAAATTGCAGTGAATTTTTAAGATATCTAGCGTAGGTACCTGAATTTAACTTTATACTGTCCTCATACACGTAGCACAGTGTGTAATCTGACATGTAGTTAAACCTTCTGTCTTGAAGAAGAGAAACCTGTACTGCTTTAACTTTCTCTTTTTATTGATAGTAGATTGACAGAAAAGGTGAAACTACAGAAAAAAACAGTAGCATTTAGAACATAAAATCCATGGTACATGGCCTAAGACACAGAATTATTTGCTATACATGCAGCACATGGGGTAATACAAATGATAGTAATAAGCTATGGAATAAATAACACATATAAGCTATGGTAAATGTCACCAGATAGCGCTCTTACCGACTATGCTTGAAAACAGGCTAAATAGCAGATGATGAGGGAGGAACCCAGTGAGGATGTTTGGCTCCTGAGACACAAGATGGTGACTGCTTACTGTACAGGACAAGACTAGCAAGGACCAGGAACTACCCAGAAAGCACTGGGACTCCCATAATGCACAGAGAAAACAGGCTAAATGAAATACATAAACTGGTCAGTAGATGGTGCTGTTGCCACACAATGTAATGTACATGAATTACAAGACAGGTAAAAAAATGCAATGTCAACTGATAAACACACAAACAACTGGACCTATATCTAGGGACAGAACAGACTTGCTATTAGACTCTCACAATGCCCTGGACAGCAAAGCTCAGACTAGGAAAGAGAGACATAGAATAAGGAGCCAATCAGTTGTACTTTTCTTTTATTAAGAGAGGTGTGGACTTCAGAGAGAGAGAGAGAGAGAGAGAGAATGTTGCCCCAAATCATTAGTAAGATCTCATCTGGAATATGCAGTTCAGTTTTGACCCCCACTACACTTTTTATTTTTATTTTGGTAGGGGGTTTCCCTTATTATCCATACCAAACCCAAAGGGCCTGTTATGGACTGGGGAGGAGGAACACCCACACCATTTTTTCATTGATATTTATCAATCCGGCAATACATTACAGCCGCAAGCAGTTTTAAATGACATTTATGCATTTAGAAATGTAATTTTGCTACTCTCATTTATTACTCTATATACGTCCGCTCTGTAAACAGCCCTACATAGTGTGGGGCATAGACCTAGCCCCCTGAGCCATGATTGGCCAAAGTTACTCTGCCTTTGGCAAATCATGGTTCTCACAGCAGAGCGTGCTGTGATTGGCCGAAGCATGCAAGTCAGGTGCATGCTTTGGCCAATGATCTGACATTAATGCAGTGCATTATGGGGTTTCTGTGGACTCAAATTTCCCGCTAATGCCCCAAAATGTTCTGAATTTGGCAAAGGGGCGACTACCCGCGGGCTCATCCCTAGCTATCATTAACCTAATAACATGGGAGCTGATCCTATAAGCTCTGAACAAACTATTTTACTCACCAGTTTCAGGGCACTTGTCATAGTTCAAAACTACCTGTCATGCCACCTGCAATCATCACAATTTGAAAAACTGTAATGCAGCGTACACACGACTTAAAAAACGACCGTGTGTGGGCTCCAGAGCGTTTTTCATGATCAAAAATGGGCATTAAAAATTTTAAACATGCTCTATTTTTTCACAACGTTTTGAACGTTGTCGTTTTTAAGGTTGTAAAAAATGGTCGCGTGTGAGCTTTACCGACGTGAAAAAAACACGAATGTTCAGAGCAAGTTATGAGACGGGAGCGCTCGTTTTGGTAAAACTATATATATATATTTTTTTTTTATTTTTATTTTTTTTAAACAAAGGCCCAAGAAAATAAATCGGTGGCTTTTGCAATTTTTTTTATGTTACACGATATTTGCACAGCGGTTTTTCAAACACAATAATTTTTTGGAACAAATCCACATTTTTGAATTATAATTTAGAAAATCACAATGCATAACCCATTTTTTAAGTAAATAGATAACAAACATGACATGCTTTACAATTGCACACACCCATGCAATGGCAACAAATTGCGTAAATGTTACTATCCATAAGTAACACTTTAAAAGGTCACCTGCAGGTTACCTTTTTTAGATTTACAGAGGAGGTCTATTACTGCCCATGATCTGACATTCACGGTGATACCTAACATGTGTAGGACAATCGCTGTTTGTGTGCAATTGACACAAGCACAGGGATTCATTTATTTAAATTTTTGTTTATTTTTACACTGTTGCCTTATTTATTTTTTCACTTTTATTGCTGTTTTATTGCTGTCACCAGTAATGTACACATCCTCGTGACAGCAATAGGCATGCGACAGGTACTCTCTATGAAGAGATTTATAAGACCTTAAATCCCTCCTCTGCACTTAAAATAATTCAAAACACCAAGATTGATGTTTTTGAATGCTTTTGATTTTTTTTTTAAATGGCGTTGTTGACATCCGGGTAAACCGGATATTATGTCAGGTAATCGCTTCTGCTTCTGTCATAGCTGAGAGTCAATCAAAGCCTATCTAGGCTTTATTCAGCTTTCTGGAAGTGCCGGCTGGTCTCTCTGGTCTCCTGGTGGAAAGGGAGATCCCGAGAAGGACACGGAAGGAGGGGGGTTTGTAAAAGCAATCCAGGGGCTAGTTAGCCCTTAGGATTGCTTTTGTAAGAGAGCCGACATCATCCCAGTATAACCACTTAAAGTCCAGCTATGTATGGGTACATCGCTGGTCTGGAAGTGGTAAAAGCAGGTTAATTTAATCTGATAGGATTAACAGTCCCCTTGTGTGCCTGTTGTTTATTCTGTATATTCCATATACATAGTTAGTAAAGATTTGTTGAATTTAGTTCGCAAATAATTAATAGCTCACATTCTTTAAACAAGACAGAGGTGTAACCTCACTCTAATAAACCTTCTTAACAAAGTTTTGAGTACAACTGAATCATGTAAAAAAAAATGGTCATGATGACCCCACTTTAAAGGGGTTGTAAAGGTTTTTTTTTAGGTTCCTTTAACCACTTAACCCCCGAACCATATTGCTTGTCAAAGACCAGAGCACTTTTTGTGATTTGCCACTGCGTTGCTTTAACTGACAATTGCGTGGTTGTGCGACGTGGCTCCCAAACAAAATTGGCGTCTTTTTTTCCCCACAAATAGAGCTTTTTTTTGGTGGTATTTGATCATCTCTGCGGTTTTTATTTTTTGCGCTATAAACAAAAATAGAGCGACAATCTTGAAAAAAATTCAATATTTTTTACATTTTGCTATAATAAATATCCCCCCAAAAAATATGTAAAAAACATATTTTTTCCTCAGTTTAGGCCGATACGTATTTTTCTACCTATTTTTCGTAAAAAAAAATCGCAATTAGCGTTTTTTGATTAGTTTGCGCAAAAGGTATAGCGTTTACAAAATAGGGGGTAGTTTTATGGCATTTTTATTAATATTTTTTTTACTAGTAATGGCGGCGGTCAGCGTTTTTTTTTCGGTACTGCGATATTATGGCGGACACTTCGGACACTTTTGACACATTTTTGGGACCATTGGCATTTTTATAGCGATCAGTGCTATAAAAATGCATTGGATTACTATAAAAATGCCATTGGCAGTGAAGGGGTTAACACTAGGGGGCGGGGAAGGGGTTAAGTGTGTTCCTGGGTGTGTTCTAACTGTATGGGGGGGGTGGACTCACTAGGGAAAATCACTGATCTTCTGTTCATACATTGTATGAACAGAAGATCAGCGTTTCCCCGCTGACAGGAACGGGAGCTTTGTGTTTACACACATAGCTCCCGTTCCTCGCTCTGTACCGAGCCCCCTAGTGGCCTTTAAAGTGCCAACATTGAGCTACGGGTTCTCGCCCAGGCGTGCCGACCTGCCGCAGTAATATGACGGCGGCTGGTCGGCAAGCAGTTAAGCTAGTGCTTTGTTGGTTCGCTTACCTTTTCCTTCGATTCCCTTCTAAGTTTTTTTTTCTTTGTTTTCTTTGTCAGAATTTCTTACTTACTGTTCCTCCTCAGTAAGCTGTTCAGTAAGCTGTTTTGGCAGACTAACCACCGCTCAGATTACGGGGGCAAGCTTACTGAGGAGAAACAGGAAGTGAGAAATTCAGACGAAGGGAAATTGAAGGATAAGGTAAGTGAGCCAACAATGCAATAGCTTAAAGGAACCTATTTAGAAAATAAAAGACAAACCTTTACAACCCCTTTAAGGACCTCTGCATGGTGTTTCTGTGCACAGATAATCTTTTTATGAAGTCTTCATAACCCTCTACAATTGCAGAAAAACTGTACAGAAAGGGGTTATGTACCTACCCACTATAAACAATAATGGTCACAGGTTTGGCCCAGTTCAATAGTATTATATATTTGTGTTATTGCTTTGCTGAATCCTTATTTTGAATTTAATAGGTGCAAACACCTAAAGCAGCATCTAAGTACAATAAATACCATTCTAACTGTATTAAAACATTATAAATCAATAATCAGGAGTTGTACCAGGTCTTAAGAAAGCCCAGAGTTTAATTTGATTAGAGGACCACTGTTAAAAATAAACCATACACTGCAAGTAATTGACGTATTTCATATTACAAAAATAAAATAATTATGGCCTTAAAACCAATGTTCTTATAAGACTTTCCTTAGCAAAATAAAGTTGTTTTGATGATTTGTTCTTACTGCCTTTAAATAATTACCCTTATTTGCCATGTTATTTCTTTTGAGTTGTCATAGTGAGGAGTGGAGCAATAGTATTCCCTGACTTAAACTTACCACAAAATGCAATTGAATGGTATATCCCCTATTTTTCTGTAATCACATTACAAATAATATCCTATTTGCACAATGTTTTTCATATCTGGCAATTTAACTCCATGGCAACACACAAGTTAATCCTTTTCACTAAAGTACATAGAATAGAAGGATATTGCAGTCCCACTCACCACCTCAATAAGGTACAGGCTTTTAATAATACATCAGAGGTGAACAAAATCAAAATATTTCCACATTTTTTCATTTCACCTGATAAGCAGTGATTAAAGTCCAATTCCAATTAAAATTTTCCAATTCTAATTTGGGCAAAACACATTCAAATCAGATCCCCCACAGCCTTTTAAAATAACAAGTACAGGGTGATTCAACCCACTTCCTGCAAGCCACCCCCAGAAATAGCGGAAGTCAGAAAATATTTCAGCCACCAAATGAAAATGGAATTTATTTTCAGAAATTTTAAAAAATTGACAGACTCACTTTAGAACGTTAGGAGGTTTTGTGAGACACATGCTTAACTCAGCACAGTGTTTAATAAATGTGACATATATATATAAAAAAATTAAGGCTGGGCTTCCTGTCAGCTCCTACTGCCCAAGCAAAATTAACTAAAAAAAAGAAAGAAAAAAAATAGAAAAATATAGATTTCACAAAAAGCACATAAAAAAAAAATACTTACCTCAGATCCAGCTTCTGATGCTTCTGAGAGGCATGGGGAATATCAATGTGCTTCTGCACTGCCTCCTGGGATAGCTGGATGCTCAAAATGCCATGAGAACGCACCCTAGTGGGAGTGCATTCTGATTGGAATTTTGAATGCCCAGGAGGCAGTGGTGCACCTTACTTTTTTTTTTCTTCAATCATTTTCATTGAATTTAGCAAGAAAATACAATGACATTGTAAGAATTATACATCGTGCAACGACTTATCACTGTGCCTTACTGAAGGGTGAACAAGGTAAATATTTTTGGCAAATGCTTTATTTTTAAGGTTTGTTTTTTAGCTAATTTTGTTTGGCCGGTGGGCGACTTGCAAGAATGCGGACCTTCCAACTTTATTGAAGGTCTAATTGAACCAAAATGTGCTTTTTACTCATTTTTATTTTTTCAATAAAGTAAATGGGCCAGATTCAGGTACGACTTACGCTGACGTATCTCGAGATATGCCGCGTAAGTCTAAATATGCTCAGTCGTATCTTTGCGCCGTATCCACAGAACTAGATACGCCTGAAAATAGGCTTCTTCCGACCGACATA
Organism: Rana kukunoris; assembly: GCA_029574335.1. NCBI lineage: Eukaryota > Metazoa > Chordata > Amphibia > Anura > Ranidae > Rana > Rana kukunoris. Next base: position 116,382,407 of record CM056058.1, on the reverse strand, counting down.
ACTTTCCTCCGCTGGCGTATCGTGGGCGCATATTTACGCTGAACGCATCTGGCGCACTCATTGATTTCCTATGCGAATATGCAAATGAGGGAGATACGCCGATTCCCGAACGTACACGCGTCTGGCGCAGGCTATGCGCGGTGCACGTAAGTAGTATGCTCGGCCTAAAGTTACCCCTCATAAAGCAGGGGTAACTTTGCACCAGACTTGCTCAAGTCAGCTGTAGAGTAGCTGCAGCAGTACCATTACGGACGAGCTGAGCAACCACACTTGCAGGACAACACATCTGTATGCCAACATGCCAGGGGCAGCCGTGGTTCTAGCACTACTACTGCATCCACAGGCACTTAGGAGGGCACGGGAGAGGATATACCGCACGCACATGAACGTGTTTGGCATGGGTGATTCGGAGGTGTATCGCATCTTCTGATTCAGCTCTGATGCCATCCTGGAAATAGCCAGAGCCCTGCATGATGACATCACCAGCCAGACACATCGCTCACAAGCAGTGCAGCCACTGGTCAAGGTACTGGCAACACTGCATTTCCTTGCAAGTGGCTCTTTTCAGCATACAAGTGGAGTTGTGGCTGGGTTGTCACAATCCACCAAGAGCAGATGTGTGCACCAGGTTGTCCCCGCAATCTTCAGATGCATGTGCCACCACATCATCAACCCACCCATGAGCATCTGCGGCAGAAGGCAATGCAGGATTTCTTCAGAATTGCCGGATTCCCACGCACCGTGGGGGCCATTGATTGCACACATGTGGCACTACGGTCCCCCCGTGCCACAGAGCACATGTACCACAATCGTAAGCAGTGACATTCCATCAATGTACAGGTGATAGCCGATGCCCAATGCCTCATATGACATGTCCGTGCCAAACACCCCAGGTACAGCCATGGGCGTCCACTGAAATTTTTTTAGGGGGGGGGCACTTCGGCAGCAGCAATTCACAGTCACATTTAACCCTGTCTTCGACCACTAGCTGGGGTTTAACCCCCCCACCTCTAGCAGCCGAATAGGATGGATGGTGTCAGTACGGCAGTGGGCGGTGTTAGAAGACCCCTGATAGCTCACTTTTGAAAAATAGAAAGAGACTGAGTGTGAATTCCCCAGTTCCTTTCTCTGAGGCATAATAAACATAGTAAATTGGAACAAATATACTCTGTGTGTACCAAACTTTTCCTTATTCCCTCAATCTCTGTGACTGGTCCCCTGCAGCTTCTGTGAAAGTTGTGACAGGCTGTGGTAGCACTCCATCATCCTCATTGTACCATACAGGGTTAATGTTCCTCTATGGTATGCAATGATGCTGAGGCTTTGGGTTGAGGAGGAGAGCAGTGTGGCTGGCTGGAACATGGAAACATAGAAGTAAAAGTGGTAATTTCCCCCCCAGCAGTGCAAGGGTGGACTTTTCCCATTTCAGGTTATACATAGAAAGTATTCCACATGATTAAAAAATATTAATTATTAATAAGATATGGTGTGTGTGTGTAGAATGCGTCCATGTGGGGCCTGAAAAGTGCAGTCCACTCTGACTTCCAGGGGGGTGGGGCAATTGACCCCCCTTGCCCTATGGAGCGGACGCCCATGGGTACAGCCACGACAGCTACATATACCGTCAAAGCAACATCCCAACAGAATTCGAACAGAACGTGTACAGGGACAGCTGGCTGGTTGGTGAGTGACATGGGAGTCAGGCATGACTGTCAGACCCCATAATGCAGACATCATGAGGGGCACTTGCATGGCTAACATCCTCCTGTCTTTTCCCTTCCAGGTGACTCGGCATATGCACTTGGGCCCCATCTCATGACTCCATTCCGGGATCCCCAAACCAGAGGAGAGAGAAGATACAATGCTGCACACATACGTACCCGTGCAGTGGTGGAGCAAACATTTGGCCTCCTGAAGTCCCGAAGCCCTGTTGTATTCCCAAAACATTGTGTGTCAGATCATCGGTGCATGTTGCATGCTGCACAACTACGCAATAAGAATGGGCCTGGAGATTGACATACGTGAAGACCTGACCCCCGAACCAGACAGTCCCCCCATGTTCGAGGATACCCCGTCTGCTGAAGGAACAGCAGTCAGGAGTTGCCTCGTTCAGCATGGCACAAGGAGAATGCACACATGTGCACCATTGTGGTCCCTAGATCACACACACCACATCCACCTCACATTGGTTTAGCACAAATCCACCGCATGGGACTTGGGAGCAGCAACGCCACGCCAAGGCACCAATCATGTTGCTGTCCATTCATACCACATTCACACGGTCATGGGGATCACGTCTCCCCGACAACCCAGGGTGGCACACCTTACTGGCAGGTATGTCACCCCCACATTCACACACCAGTCACACTGTAGCCTGCACTACTGTCCATGTGCAGTTTAAACAAAAAAAGGCTCTTCACTAGAGCATAAAGAAACAAAAACGGCTCTTCACCAGAGCATAAAGAAACAAAACTGAATCAATTGCCCTGGCGTGGGCTACGCCTGGTGCCCCGTCTCCTCAGTTGCCTGGGGGGAGCCTCAGGTGGGGGTGGGGCATCAGGAGCAGGCTCATCCCCAGGTCTGCCAGGTGCTGGCTGCCTGCCCTGCAATGCCAGGGCAATTTGGGTGAGCGCCGCGTTGGTCTCAGCTTGAATTTTCAGCTGGCGGGTGGTGGTTTGCTGCTGGTGGTGCCTCCTCTGCCTCCCCTCCGCCACGATGACAGCACTATTGGCCTTTCACAGCCACTGTCAACCTCTTCACCTCTGTCACGAGGCGTGATGTCGTGGCCTGCAGCTCACCAATGCAGGTCACTATCGCAGCACTGTTCCCACTGATGTCATGCAGACTGTCGGGAATCTGTGCTGCGGATGCCAGGCTGTCTGCGACACGCCGCACCTGATCCCTGGCCAAATTTTCATGGATCGCATCAGGAACACCCCTGGTTTTGCGGGTGGCCTTCCTGGGGGCAGGAGAGGCTTGGGACTGTGTATATGGGGAGGCCCTGGAGGATCTTCCTCTGATGGTGGAGGATGGTGAGAGGCTTCCTCTGATGGAGGAGGATGGTGAGGGGGTTCCCCTGATGAGGGAGGAGGGTTGGGAGGGACCAGGGATGATGGGATCCTCCTCAATGAGGTAGAACATTTCCTTCAGGTTCCCCTGCTCCTCCTCTACTTCCTCCAGAGGTGAGGTGTGGGCACTCACATCCCTGGATGGTGTGGGTTGCCCAGCAGGCAACGACAGCCCAGCTCCCTCCAGCACATCTGTGGATGACACAAAAAATTCAAATGTTTATTTCCACCCCCTCACATGCTACACACCGGATAGGAGATGTAACACACTTACCTGACCTCAAGGACTGGTCACCGGAGTCGAATCCCTCCATGCCCTCCACCTGCTCCCGCTGCAGGCATTGGGCGATCACCTCCTCCTCATCCGTCAACTCCACAGTACAGGCTGGTCCTCCTCCCGTGCCCATGGCATGCTTCCTTATAGTGGCCAGCTTCTCCTTGACAAGACGTCTCAGGCCATTTTTTTTTGCACATCCTCGGGGGTCCTCTTCACAACCCCCACGGCACTTACAGACAAATTTCTCACGCTCCAGGTGAGCCCCGTGTGCAATCAAGGGTTGTTGAACCACCAAGGTGCTGGCAATGCTAATGATAGCAAATTGAAGGACGAAAACTGGACAGCCGCACTCCGAAATCACCTAAAATAAGTTGTCTTTTATTTTTCAACTGTATTATTATTTTTCGCACTTACAATCAGTGCTTAGCCATGACTAAGCACTGATTGTAAGTGCGAAACGCGTCGGCCATACTGTATTTTGTTGGTTGCAGTCACTGTGTGTACAGTTGAAAAATAAAAGACAACTTATTTTAAGTGATTTCGGAGTGCGGCTGTCCAGTTTTCGTCCTTCAATTTGCCCCCACGGCACTGACCTGCAGGCTGAGCTCCCCAAGATCTCGTTCTTCCGTGCCTTGCTGGTCTCTGAACTGAGGGCACCATGGAGGTACTTATCATATTTGGCTATCCCTGCAACAATAATAGCCTTCTCCTCGTTGCTAAAGTTTTTCTTCCTCCTCTCCTTGCCTGTATTTCCAGCAGCCGCCATCGCTCTACAAAAGTACCTTGCTTAAGGGGGGGAAAAAAGCTGGATGTACTTTTGCGCCGGAAGGGTGCATGTCTGGGCATATTTATAGGCTCGGCATAACCCGGTTGGCCAGCGTTTCACAGGAAGTTGTGCCGGCGTAGTTGTGAGCATGCGCACAGGGGAGCGATTTCAATGCGCATGCTCCGTTCATGATACGCCAGGCGTAAATCACTACTCCTTGTTCGGACCACAATTTGCATAAGGTCACACCCACTTACACTCACGCCGGCTTACGCCTACGAAATTAAGTTTCGCAGGCGCAACTTTAGGAGCAAATGCTTTGTGAATACTGTAGTTGCCTCTCTGAGTTACGTCGGCGTAGCGCATATGAGCTGCACTACGCCGGTATAAAGATGCGCCAATCTACCTGAATCTGGCCCAATATCTTTATGTATTATTCAAATATACAAACCTATACCAAAGAAGAATCTTACTTATTAACAACCATACATGTTCACCTGGATTCTACTGCAACACTATTTGCACACTTCACCCCTAGCTAGACATCTTCTAAAGCTCCGTACAAACGGTCGAACCTTTGTCCGACCAAAATCACATCGGAATTCCGATGGAATTCCATCTGAGTAAAAGAGAACACGTTCTCTATCTAAACTCCGATGGAATTCATCGGAATTTCTGATGGAAATAATTCAATGGGGCATACACACGGTCGTAATTTTCAATGGAAATATATACCAGTAGGACAATGGACAATTTTTGTAATTTTTTTATCATTACTTTTTTATAATTATTTTTTTATTATTTTTCAATGTATTATTAAAAAAATTAAATTAGGCATCCCGTTAGGGGGCTTTGGTGAAATATCAGGCTTTTTAACCACTTCCCGCCCGGCCAATAGCAGATTTACGGCCGGGAAGTGGTTATGAAATCGTGACTAGCCGTTCTCAAACGTCTAGCACGATTTCAATGCCGCGCGCGCCCGTGGGGGCGCGCAGCGCGGCGATCGGTGATGCGGGGTGTCAGTCTGACACCCTGCACCTCCGATCTCGGTAACGAGTCTCCGGCGGAGCTTTGTTACCACGTGATCAGCCGTGTCCAATCACGGCTGATCACGATGTAAACAGGAAGAGCCGCCGACGGCTCTTCCTCACTCGCGTCTGACAGACGCGAGTACAGGAGAGCCGATCAGAGCTGTAAAAACGCCAGACATTAAAAAATGCTCAAAAACGTGCATAAACGAGCAAAAACGCTCAAAAACGCGGCCGCGGCGTTTTTAAAGCTCCAGCTCCAAAAAAAAAAATATGGACAGCCGTTTTTAAGCTGTAAAAAACGCTCAGAAAAGTGGCTGTAAAAACGCCAGTGGAAATGAAGCCTATTTTTACAGCCACTTTTATGAGCGTTTTTTACAGCTTAAAAACGCCTGTCCATATTTATTTTAGAAAAAAAAAAAATGTTTTGGAGCTGGAGCTTTAAAAACGCCACGGCCGCGTTTTTGAGCGTTTTTGAGCATTTGTGCGCGTTTTTTAATGTCTGGCGTTTTTACAGCTCTATTGCTGGAGCTTCAGAATGCACTGGTCCCGCGTTTTTTTTGCAGCTTAGCCATCTACAGCTCAAAAACGTCATGGTGGGCATGAGGCCATAGACTAAAATGGACAGGCATTTTTAAGCTGCAAAAAAACGCTCAGAAAAGTGGCTGTAAAAACGCCAGTGGAAATGAGCCCTTAGGTAAGTTATTCAATGTGGATACATGTTATGGAAAAAGTTGTCTAAAATGTTAGTTCCCCCCCCCCCACACTTATTGATGCTTTTCTTTCAGTTATTGTTGTGTCTCCAGGGCAGGAAGTGACAGGGAATCCCGCCAGCAGGACAGACAGCTAAAACCCAATCCACAACTGAAAAAAAATACAGTTTGACTATACACACACATTAATCTGTTGCCAGCAAAGTTCATATTCTGGAGGGGCTGAAATATTAAATGCGGTTGTATGTACCTTTAAGGCTGGGTTCACACTATACTACACGACAGCAGTACAACTTTCATCCTACTTTGCTCTGCGACATCTGTCCTACATTCATCCTACATTCATCCTACATTGGTCCTACATCCATCCGACTTTCATGAACAGGAAACTACTTTGAACCGACTTTGTGATAGTCTGACTTGTTTTTGACCAATCAAAACAATCCCAGAGTGAGATAAATTCCTTTTACTGCTGCTGTAATCACATGTCGGATGTCTGATAAGGACAAGGCTCCTACTTTGGATCGACTTCAATGATATTCAATGGGCTGAAGTAGGATGAATGTCGGAGCAAAGTAGTACAGGGAGTGTTTTCAAAGTCGGACCGACTTGTGTCGGATCAGTTAAGACAGCTCTCATAGGGAAACATTGATTTTCACACGTCATGCTACATGAGCTCCCAATGTAGGAGCGTTGTCGGAACAAGTGTGAACCCAGCCTGAGGCTGGGTTCACACTACACTACACGATTTTCATCCTACTTTGCTCTGCGACATTTGTCCTACATTGATCCTACATTGATCCTACATTGGTCCTACATCCATCCTACTTTCATGAACAGGATACTACTTTGGTCCTTCTTTGTGATAGTCTGACTTGTTCTTTGACCAATCAAAACAATCCCAGAGTGAGATAAATTCCTTTTACTGGTGCTGTAATCACATGTCGGATGGCAAAAGTCGGATGGTTAGGACAAGGCTCCTACTTTGGTCCTACTTCAATGATATTCAATGGGCTGAAGTAGGATCAATGTAGGACCAAAGTAGTACAGGGAGTAGTTTCAAAGTCGGACAGACTTGTGTAGGACCAGTTAAGACAGCTCTTATAGGGAAACATTGATTTTCACACGTCATGCTACATGAGCTCCCAATGTAGGAACGTTGTCGGAAAAGTGTGAACCCAGCCTCAGGCTTCAATTGTTACACATAAACAGTTTACTCACTGATAAACATAATTGGTCTAATGATCATATTCAGAATATACTGATCGTGTTTCTCACGCCTGTTGAACATGTTTATTTTAATGTATACATGTGTACAAAGTTGCAAGACTGTGTTGAAAAAGGCTCCTTGAAATCAGTAATTACAGAAAATTAAACACCAGTGTATAATCACGTTTGTGTCTTCTGCCAAGATGTAATCACTGTGACTGATTGACAGGTGCTGCAGCACAAATCTCTAGTCATTTGCTAGGTAAAATTAGAAGACGTGCCTCTTTTTAATAAAATAACAGTGGTTCTAGAAGCTTGAACTAAAGTGATTGCTGTATCCAGTATTGCATTATGTGGAAAATATTTTAGAGAGATAATTAAACAAATTTGTCAAGTCACATCTCTGTAACTGATGGACAGGCGCTAGATGTGCTCTTCTAAGTATCATGTCTGTGATATTTATAAAGTAGCTATAACAGATTATATAATACATATTATTTATAGATACCCACCTAACAATATTTAAACGTAATATGCATTAATTGCTCTGTCTATATATGACAGCTACATATAAACTTTTTAATAGGTAGTCTGGTGAGAAAAAAACAAAACAGTACATATGAAAAACAAATATCTCTGACTAACTTGGAAAGCATGTGGATGGTTTGAAAATAGTTTTTTTTTCCCTACTCTTAAGGCTCGTACACACGATCAGATAATCCGATGGGAATTGTGTGAGTACAGGCTGTTGTCTCTGACCGTTTGTATGCTCCATTGGACAATTGTTGGATTTTCCACCAACATATGTGGGATAGCATGCTTCAAAATTGTTTGCCAACAAATTTGTGTTGTCGGATTATCAGATCGTGTGTGCACAAGTCCTTCGGACAAAACTCCAAAGTACAAACATGCATACTCAGAAGAAATGCTAACCATAACACAACATTAGCAGAAGTTGCCTAAAGGGTGGTGCTAAAGAGTGTTTTTTGGCTGACAATTCTTTGCTGTTTGTATGCAATACAAGTTCCTGGCCAACGCCCTTCGGAAAAAAGTCCTACGCTTTGTCTCACGGAAAATCCGAGTGATAGTAAAGTCCTGTTTTTTTTCCAATAAAAATAACAAACATGTCATACCTACCTGCTCTGTGCAGTGGTTTTGCACAGAGCAGCCCAGATCCTCTTCTTCTCTGGTCCCTCTTTGGCTCTCCTGACCCCTTCCTCCCTTTGAGTGCCCCCACAGCAAGCAGCTTGCTATGGGGGCACCCGAGCCCAGCTGCAGGACCGTGTATCTATTCAGACATGAGGCTGCGGTTTGGTCCTGCCCTATTCTCTCTCCTCATTGACTAACTGACTTTGATTGACAGCAGCAGGAACCAATGGCGCTGCTGCTGTGTCTCAGCCAATGAGGATCTTAAATTTGTTAACACCCATGCGATCCAATTCATGTTCAAACTGACAGTTTGTACTGTGATATTCAAACTGATCTGGGGGTGTCATTAACTTTGTATTGACACCCACAGCGGTTTCCATAAGGCAGTGTGAACTGCCTTGCAAGTCAGGTGTGATGTGGGAAAAGGCAATGGATTCACAGCATTCCCGCATCGCACCTATGTAAACCAAGCCTTAAAAATAAATACAGGAACTTACCAATGCAGATTGTGGTTTTGAAGAAGACAGTGTTTTAAGTGTTCCATATCATATGCAGCACAGAACTTTACAGCAATATAGTGATTATAAGATCATATTCAAGATTCAAAACTTTATAAAGATTTTGAAAATATTTATTTTTTTATACACTATTTGTGGACACCTGACCATGATACCTATAAGCTTCCTGGATATCTCATTCCAAAACCATGGGCAACATTATGGAGTTCCTTACCCCCTCTTTGCATAACACCCTCCTTCATACTGGGAAGTGTTTTTTTGTAGGAATTTGTGTCCATTCAGCCAAAAGTGGAAGGTCAAGTATTGATATTGGATGAAAATACCTAGCTCAATCAGCATTTAAATGTATACCAAAGCTGTTCATTCTGGTTCAGCTCAGGGATCCTCCACTCCAAATTCATCAAACCATGTGAATGTAAAGCTGACTTTGTGTACAGGAGTACAGCCTTGCTAGACAAGAACAGCCTCCCACAGACTGCCACAAGGTTGACAGTCACAAAAAAAGAGAAAATGCGCAAGCTGAGTGTAACACCTTCAGACACCTATTTAATATATATAAAAAAATGGTTTTGCTCTCCCTCACATTGCATTGAAGGACTTGCACCTATGGTATAATGTTTCAGTTTGAGTTAGATGATATGCCTGAGATTTTATTTCTTTTGTGACAATTGTATTAGTTGTTTTATATTAAATTAGTGTCTGAAGGTGTTGCACTAGGCTAGTATGCACTCTCTTTTTTGTGATTTTAGTATTGAAAATTTCACCAGTATCATGAGAGCTGCAAGGCCATGAAAGATTCCTGAATATCATAAGAATTGGGGAAAAATATTAGAGAAAGGATTTTAGCCTAGCCTCTCTCATACATCGCCTCTAAGGCCTCGTACACACGACCGAGAAGCTTGTCGTAAAAGAAACATTATTTTCCTCAGAGTTCCTTGTCAGGCTTGTCAAGAATCTTGACAAGCTTTCTTTGCATACACACTGTCAAGACAAAATCTCGCTGTTCTCAAATGCGGTGACGTACAACACGTACAACGGCACTATAAAGGGGAAGTTCGATTCCACTGGCACGACCCTTGAGGCTGCTTTTGCTAATCTCATGTTACTGCGTGTTAAGTAAAAGTTTGGCAACAGATGATTCACACTTTTTAGTCGGTTACAGCGTGACAAATGTGCTATCTCCATTACGAACGCTACTTTTACAGAAGATGCGCTCCCGTCTCATACTTTATTCTGAGCATGCGCAGGTTTCTAAGCATACACACGAACGTGTTTCTTGACATAAACCAGCCCGACGAGAAACACGACAAGGAGATTGAGACTCTGCAAAAAAGCTCTGCCGCCAAGTTTCTTGATGGATTTTGTTGAGGAAAACGGTTGTGTGTACGAGGCCAAAGAGTTGGGCAAAGACATTGTGTCCATTTCTGTACAAGGTTGGAAGTGCACAACTGTCTTTTACATGAAAAAAAAAAAGAACTGATTTGTATAGAAATTCATATTTGGGATATATGTTTATATTAGACAGATTAAAACTAAATTCTGGTAAAATAAATGTGATTATGTTACACTTTTATCTTTTCTGTTGATGTTTATTTAATGACATTGATTTAAATATTGAAAACATCTGATTCACTCCATTAGTTCTTATATGCATCATTCCCGTCTCATTAAGCACTTTGTATTTCATTATTTATGTGTAAAATTATTAGGGAATTGTAATTATCTTTCTGAATACAACAGGCAACATCTCTGGTTGGGGGGGGGGGGGCTATCTGCTAGTCACAGGGTAATTAGACCAGGAACTGGTGCTAGGATTTGTTCTAGGTCAATCCAGAAAGTATTCTGAAAGGGTTTAAACCAGTGCTTCAGTTGCTCCAATCTTGTGGCCCAGTAATAATCTCTAATGTCTACTAGCCCTATTCCTCCATCTTTCCTATGTTTGATTAGCCAGGTATGTGCAGACCTCATGCGTTTCCCCTGCTATACAAATTGAGAACGTATAGATTTTAAGGAGGTTAGGTATGTTAGTTTGAGCAGAATAGGGAGGGAATGGAAGAAGTACAAAATTTGTGGGCACACCATCATTTTAAATTATGCCAGAAAATTATGACCAGGAAAGAGTCACTTTAGAGAACTGTTGGCACTCCTTGGTTATTTTTTGAAGAAGGGGTTTAAAGTTTGCTTGAGCTAAGGATTTAGGTATTATAGAGGTGTTAGAGAGATGCCTAGATAAGGGATTCACTCATTAGCCCAGGAGTATGGGAGTTGGTTCTATCGGGTACGTTCAATTTGCAATGGCACATTCAAGTTCAAAGTTAAAGATTTTGGGAAATGAACCTTATAATATGATATCGTACTGAATTGTTAGCTAAAATAGCTGAGAGTATATATCCACGAAATCCAAACTTGAGGATCACCTGGGTCATCTAGTGCCAATGCACTCTGTCAAATGCCTTCTCTGCATCAATAGAAAGAAGGAGAAAAGGCACACAAGGCAGCTCTGTAAGGTAGATAATATTGATAATTTGTCTGGTAACATTCGAGGATTGTCTGCCAGATGCAAAACCCATTTGGTCAGGTTGCATAAGAACTGCAATTATATGCATAAGACGACCAGCAATAATTTTAGCATATTATTTTTACATCTGAATTTAGGAGGGAGATGGGTTTGAAATTGGAGGGGGTCGTTGGTTCTTTTCCGGGTTTTGGTAACGTTACAACATATGCCCTCAGCATCTCAGAGGGGAACGAAGCAACTAAAGCCGCCACCTTAAAGAAAGACACAAGACGGTGCAATAATGAGGTCTGAAAATATTTTATAATATTCATTTGAAAACCCATCGAGTCCAGGGGATTTATTTAATGATAGAGAGGTGATGAATTTTAGAATTTCCTGCTCGCTATATTTGGGGAGGTCAATAGTTGACATGAAGAAGTTAATTACTGCCTCTGTTGGTTTGGGGGTATATTGATTGTCTTTAAGTTTATAAAGACTACTATAGTAGTCAGTGAACAAATCTGATATTTGTTGGGGGTATATGATTATCTGTTGCATGTTTGGGTGGGTAAGGTGGGAAATGTGCAAATTGGTTGTTTTATAGTTGGAGCTTACAAGCTAAAAGTCTGCCCGGCTTGTTGTCAGAGGAGTAGTGGAGCACTTTGAGTTTGAGCTACTGATCATGTTAATCGAGCAGATGGGCCTTAAGGTTGTAGTTTGGTTAGGGCGAGTTGGTTAGCAAGCATTATTAGACATCATTTTAAAACCCATAGCATTTAGATATATGAGTGAGGAGATGACAATACACCTGTGACCCCACAGAATGGGTATTGGGTCGGGAGATTAGTCTCTGTCCTTAAGTCAGCTGGATCCATAATAGTTAGTACCAAATCCAGGTGTGGTTGTGAGTATAGGTGAGGATCAGCAGGAGTAAGCCCAAGCATCTTCCGCTTGAAGCAAACAGAGTCGCTGAAAAGGAAGTTTTACTGCAAAAAACGTGTGTAAGAAGCATTGTAGGGTAAGAAAAAAGGTGTCTCAAAAGGACTGGGAGCAGTACTCACTGCTATAACAAATCAGGGGTAAGAGCAATATGGTAGAGTGATCATAGGTCATGGCAGTGGAGAAGAGAGGAGCTTCTAGACTTTGTTTATGAGCTCCCTGAAGGAAGGTTTTGCAACGTCTTCTTTTGTAGAGCTTTTTGCCAGTCTGACAGGGTTTGACAAGGATTGCTCGGACCAGGGCGAAAAGCGGAGGGTCTGGGATGATGTCCCAGCTATGGAGAAGACCTTCGTCCAGTGTTGAGATGGTTTTCATAACTTATGTGTGATAGTGAGTTTAGCGGGATATTTCCAGCCGTGCATGATTCAGTGGTTCATCAAGGCCTTAGTGATGGTGAGAAGATTGCCACGGAGTTGAAGGGTATACTCAGGTCCGGTAGTTGCTGAAGCTTGGAGAATTGGTCTGGGAGATGATCTACTCTGCAGTAAGCCCCCACTAGTTGCTCTTTAACCTGATAGAAGTGCACCTGGAGGATGACAACTCTAGGATCGCATTACTGCCTTCATTCCTCAACCTGGGTACCATCATCGTAGCCTTCAAAATGCTGCGCATCCTCCTGCAGCATGTAACCTACACGGTGGTCGAACAGTTTGGGGGACTCCTCAGGGCATGATGGTGGGGCTAGACTAACCAGTTTCTGGAATTAAGTTTTTGGGTTAATGTCCTCTGCCACAGGCACCCTAACCCCACCTATCCCAGCACTGGCCCTACTCAACCTAGAAATTGGGAACTTCCCATCCCCATTACGTCTAATAGTTGCACATATATTAATGTATCTAGAATGGTTATTACCAGATATTGGAAATCAGAAAATGCTCCCAACTTGTCTGAAGTGATTGTATCTATCAATCTTATGAGTACGAAAAATCACTAGCCATACACTCTGTTAATCAAGTGGGTAAAGGAGTAGGTACTCCTTGAAATACTATGTATGAATCTAAATCAGGGGTCCTCAAACTATGGCCCTCCAGTTGTTCAGAAACTACATTTCCCATCATGCTCAGTCATGTCTGTGAATGTCAGAGTTTCACAATGCCTCATGGGATTTGTAGTTCCGCAACAGCTGGAGGGCCGTAGTTTGAGGATGCCTGATCTAAATGCTTGAAGCCATTGTTCTGTCGTGTCGAACTCCCATCTCAGAATAGGGTCAATCTTGCAGAATGTAGTTTTGCGTTGGAGAGCCTCGTAAAAGAGAGATATACCTTTAGGGTAGACTCAAAAAGGCAAATATATAGGAAGGAATAGTAACTGATGAAATTGGGCTAATCTTCAGGAAACTGGCTAGTCGGATATGCGTATATGATTTAGAGGGGGGAATATTGTACATGAAATGTATTTTAGAAAAGGGCTTCAGTGCATTGTTATCTAGAATATCTTCAACCCACTGAATATTTTGGTCCCTTCACTTTTGTAAGGATAAGTAGGGTATATAAAGGTTTTTTTTGATGCCACCATTTATTTTCGAAATTCGGCCTACCAAGACTTCATGTTGGATACAGAAAATAATTTTCATAGCCGGGAATCTTCTTTTCTCTCCAGGAGTTTTCTTTTCATGCAAATGCACATTTTTTTCTATTACATTTCTCGCAAGAAATTGATTAGAAAATCGCTTGTTTTTAAAAAAATTCCAGTATTTGTCTCATTCCTCAAATTTGATTGCCAAACGGAAATCAGCGGTTGCTCTAGCCCACCGACGGTGCGAAATTCGTAAGAAAATTCTTAGAAACAATTTTCGAAATTCGAACTGTGTATGGCCGGCATAAGCTGTACTTTTCTAAACTTTTTCATATACAATTCAGTTAAGACTTCTTTTTTAACATTTAAATACAAATGTCTAATCAGCTGTAAACAAGTTTTTTTTTCTAGGCAACTGATTTTATATACCTCTGAACATCAAATTCTACAATAAAATATTTCAATTTTCCAAGTAAGAAAATATCCCACAATATTGTGATTGGCTTCTGTGGTATTTTATTTTCTGATTTTTTTTTAAATCTAAATGTAAAGCTGAACTTATTTTTTTCAACTCACATTTCCATCCTTCCTCTTGCATAGAGGATATAGAACCTAAAAGTAAACATATACATATTCTAGTGTATTGCTGATGGCCAGATATGCATGGTGAATGAAGTGTTGGAACTCCTGCCAGATACCTGCTGCTAGCTGTGATTAAGTCTACCTCCAAACCAACTGCAGTAAATGAAACATTAACATTTATACACGATAATGGACAGCTGCCTCTTTTGCAGATATAGCTAGGTGACAATGTTCTTGTGTCTCTCAAACTGAATTAACCTGCTGTCTCCATCTCTCTATATGTCTGACACATTCATTTCCCTGCTGGTACAACAGTGCAATCTGGCTGCATGCAGGAGAAAATGTAATCAGGTACTAAATCCCCATATAAACTTTTTTTTTGTCTTTTGACTGAGTGAAACAGAATGCATCTTTCTTTGATGTGTAGTTTATACAGTATATTAGTATGTGTTTCACAAGTTAAGAATAAATGCATGCACTATTTGCACAACTACCAGCAAGTGAGTATTTTGACTAAATCATAATTTTTATGCACATTGTCTAACTGTATAAACCTGAATGCTTATTGGATTTAAGCATATCAGGTGATGTGTATTTGTGTAATGAGAGAAGGCGTGAGATCAACACCCAATATCAGGGTGTACATAATAATTATAAAGGTTCTTTTCCTCATGCAAAATGGACCAAAAAGGGGATTTATCTGACTCTGAAAAGTAAAAAAAAATATGTAAAAAATACTTTGAAAGGGATGCAGCACTCTCGAAATTGCTAAGATATTGGTGTGTGATCACAAAACCATCAAAAGTTTTGTTGCAAATAGTCAAAGGGTCGTGTTGAGAAAAAAAGATGCAAAGAGAGTGCTTAGAAGTAGTGTTGAGCGGAATACGCCATATTCGATTTCGCGATATTGCGCGAATATATAGAAGAATATTCGCGAATATTCGCTAATATCGAATATTCGTGATATTTTATCCAAAAAAAATTTGCGAAATTTCGCTAATGCGAAAATGATTGCGAAATTCTCATAAACGGAGATCATTTCCTGTATTACTAAACTAATATGCACTAAACACTAACTCTACACTAACTCTACTTAAAAGAAAGGAGAATAAGGGGGCAAAAGAAGGGCGGAGAAGATAATCGCGCAATATTCCTATTGCGCGATTATCTTCTCCGCCCTTCTTTTGCATGAGAGCCAATCAGAATAACTTGAATATTCGGCAAAAGGAATATCGCGCAATATTCCTTTTGCCGAATATTCGAGTTATTCTGATTGGCTCTGATGCAAAAGAAGGGCGCATCAGAGCCAATCAGAATAACTTGAATATTCGGCAAAAGGAATATTGCGCGATTATCTTCTCCGCCCTTCTTTTGCATCAGAGCCAATCAGAATAACTTGAATATTCGGCAAAAGGAATATCGCGCAATATTCCTTTTGCCGAATATTCAAGTTATTCTGATTGGCTCTGATGCAAAAGAAGGGCGGAGAGGATAATCGCGCAATATTCCGTTTGCCGAATATTCGAGTTATTCTGATTGGCTCTGATGCAAAAGAAGGGTCGAGTAGCTGATGCGATTCTTTTATGTTGCCGAAAATTCGCAATGCGTATTTTCGGCAACATAAAAGAATTGCATCAGCTACTCGGCCCAGGGTCTCTCTCTAATCATACCAGCAATGCTTTTAGACGTCGATGGAGATCACTAGGATGTGATCTGTTTTAAAAATAAATTTGAATATTCGCGAATACTCGAATATGCAATATTCGTAGCGAATATTCGCAATGCGAATATTCGTGAGCAACATTACTTAGAAGTACAAGGTGTTCAGTGCTCAGAGACATTGCCAAGGTATGGAAGGCTGAAACCTGACCACCACTGAACAAGACACATAAAGTACATTGAAATGTCAAGACTGGGTCAAGAAATATCTGAAGACAGATTTTTCAAAGGTTTTTATGGACTAATGAGATGAGAGTGACTTTTGACAGACCAGATTGATGGGCCTGTGGCTGGATCAGTAAGCGGCGCAGAGCTCCACTTTACTCAGATGCCAGAAAGGTGAAGGTGGGGTACTGTTATGGGCTGGTACTATTAAGAGGAGCTAGTTGGACCTTTTTAGGTTGAAGATGGGCTCAAAATCAACTCCCAAACCTACTGCCAGTTCTTAGAAGACACTTTCTTTAAGCAGTGATACAGGAAAAAGTCTGCATCTTTCAAAATACCATGATATTTATGCAGGACAATGCTCCAGCACATGCATTGAAGTACTCCACTGCGTGGCTAGCCAGCAAAGGCCTAAGGCCCTGTACACACGACCGAGCTTCTCGGCAGAATCCAGCGAGAAGCTCGCTGGGAGACATATTCTGGTGAGAAGCTCGATCGTGTGTACACTTCCGACGAGCCAAGAAAGAGAGCACGCTCTCTATTTCCTCATTGTTCAATGAGGACTTTGGCTCGACAAGCTTTTCCGACCCCTCATCGGGAACCTCGTCGGGCGGAACGATGGGTTTAGCCCGACAAGGTTTTGGGACGTGTGTACGCGGCCTTAAAGATGAAAGAATAATGACATGGCCCCCTTCCTCATCTGACCTAAACCATATTGAGAACTTGTGGGCCCTTCTTAACCGCTTCAATACTAGGCTTTTATACCACCTCCATACCGGGCCTATTCTGACACTTCTCTCCTACATGTAATAATCATCATTCTTTTGCTAGAAAATTACACAGTACCCCCAAACATTATATATGTTTTTTTTAGCAGACACCCTAGGGAATAAAATGACGGTCATTCCAAAGTTTTATCTTGCACGGTATTTACGCAATTATTTTTCAAACGCTTTTTTTTGTAAAAAAAATTGTTTTATGAATTAAAAAAATAACAAAACACTAAAGTTAGCCCAATTTTTTTGTATTATGTGAAAGATTATGTTACACCGAGTAAATAGAGACCCAACATGTCACGCTTTAATTATGCGCACACTCATGGAATGGCGCCAAACTTCGGTACTTAAAAATCTCCATAGGCAACGCTTTATTTATTTTTTACAGGTTACAGTTTAGATTTACAGAGGAGATCTAGTGCTAGATTAGTTGCTGGCACTCTAACGCACGCGGCGATACCTCACATGTGTGGTTTAAACGGCGTTTACATATGTCGGCGGGACTTGCGTGTGCGTTCGCTTCTGCAAGCGAGCTATCGGGGACAGGGGCGTTTTCATTTTTTTTTTATCTTTTATTATTTTTTTTTTACTTATATTTTATTTATTTTTACACTTTTTTTCATATTTTTTTTTTTTTTCCACTTTTATTCCTATTACAAGGAATGTAAACATCCCTTGTAATAGGAAATGTGTGTGACAGGTCCTCTTTATGGAGAGATGTGGGGTCAATAAGACCTCACATCTCACCTCCAGGCTGGAAACCATGAGATCGGTGAAAAAAAATTCACCGATCTCATGAATGGTGACTTACAGCCGCAATCGCGGCTTTGTTTACATACGGGGACCCGGGCGTGACGTCATCAGATCGCGCCCGGGTCCTCCGACGGTCATAGAGATGACTGGTGACCATCTGGTCACCAGTCATCTCTATGCTTCCTGCCGCCGCCGACGATTCGTTCTCCGGGCCCCCGAAGGTACAGGTAAGCCCGGAGAAGCACCGGATGGCGGCGGGAGGGGGGGGATGTCCCCTCCCGCGGCCTGTAAGAACGATCAAGCGGCGGAACCGCCGCTATGATCGTTCTTACTTTGTGCAGAATCGCCGGCTGAAGAGATGGATATCTGGATGATGCCTCTGGCTGCAGGCATCGTCCAGATATTCGCCTGCAATACCCAGGCCGTCAATTGACGGTCACTTAGGATGGTAAATCCCATCCCAGGCCGTCAATTGTCTATGGCTGGGTATTGAAGTGGTTAAATGGGAGATTTACAGTAAATGAAAATAGTACACCTCTCTGAATAGTGTCTGGGAGGCTGTGGTTGTTGCTGCATAAAATGCTGATGAATGGAAGTCTTATGACTGTTATTGAAAAGAAGGATGGCTATATTGGTCACTGATTTTTGTGGAAAGGTCAGAAATGTTTATTTTTACAATAAATTAATTAATTATTCTCACTTTAACAGATGAAAATAAACAAATGAGTTGGGAAAAATTTCAATTTTTATTTAGTTGCATAATAATTCTGCACACTATTCGTTGCCCAATAATTCTGCACACATTGATATTCTCCTAAGGAAGCCAAAACCTCACTTTTACTTTTTTAAAGTTCCGCCTTCCACCAAAAAACACATACTGTAGCTGCTGACTTTTAATATTGCGTCACTCCCCTGTGATGTTTCCATCAGCTGTCAGGTCCTGCGGCCACCATTGCCGGTAAGGGAACGTGACATTTAATCCTTTTGGCTTCACGGCTGGGTCCCTACTGGGTATGCATGAACCGTGGCTGCTCTCTCCTACTGGACTGACAGTAGGTGAAGGAGGAAGGGGCCAGACTTCTACCGTACATCGCCACAGTGAGGTCTGATGGAAGTGAGGACAGGGTACCTGTCAAAAACAGGTACCCGCTCCCCCAAAAGGTGCCAAATGTGGCACTGGGGGGGGGAGACAGCTAAGCAGAAGTAACATTTTTGGGTGGAACTCTGCTTTAAATATTCAGGTTTGAGGTTGAATAATATGTTGGTTTGACCAAGAGCATTGTAGTTGTCCAATAATGAAATGAATCCTCAAAAATACAACTTGCCTAATAATTGTGCACATATTCCAGGATTCAGATACATCGGCACATATTTATGCAGCCGTAGCTTATCTTTTTTACGCTACGCCGGCGCAACGCAGAGAGGCAAGCATGGAATTCACAAAGCAAATGCTCCCAACGTTGCGCCGGCGTAGCGTATAGTCGTAGGCCTAAGTCAGCGTAAGTCAAAGTAGGTAAAAGTGGGCTGGAAGTGGGCGTGATATATTTAACCACTTCCCTACGGCCGTACGAGTATATACGGCCGCAGGGTGGTTCTAAATCTCCGGGCTGCCGTGTTTTCACGGCAGCTCCTTTCCTCGTTCCCAGCACGCGCTCCAGAGCACGCAGCGGGGAACTTGTGTACTGGCCGTGTCCCTTGGACACAGCCAATCACAGATCGCCGCGAACGGCCAATCAGAGTGGCCATTTGCGATGCGATCTGATGGGCCAATGAGAGATGATCTCATATGTAAACATATGAGATCATCTCTCATTGCCGGCTCTCACAATGACAGCGTCCTGTCATAGAGAGAGCATACCGATCTGTGTTCCTAGTACATAGGGACACAGATCGGTCACCCCCCTCCCCCCACAGTTAGAACACAATGCAGGAAACACATTAACCCCTTCCTCACCCCCTAGTGTCAACCCCTTCCCTGCCAGTCACATTTATACAGTAATTAGTGCATATTTATAGCACTGATTGCAGTATAAATGTGAATGGTGCCAAAAATGTGTCAAAAGTGTCCGATGTGTCCGCCATAACGTCGCAGTCGCAATAAAAATCGCAGATCGCCGCCATTACTAGTAAAAAAATAAAATAATAAAAAATAACAATTCTGTCCCTTATTTTGTAGGCGCTATAACTTTTGCGCAAATTGCGATTTCTTTTTTTTTTTTTTAACCAAAAATATGTAGAAGAATACGTATTGCCCTAAAATGAATTTTTTTTTTAAATTGGGCTATTTTTTATAGCAACAAGTAAAAAATATTGTATTTTTTTTCAAAATTGTCGTCCTTTTTTGTTTATAGGGCAAAAAATAAAAACCGCAGAGGTGACCAAATACCACCAAAAGAAAGCTCTACTTGTGGGGAAAAAAGGACGCCAATTTTGTTTGGGAGCCATATCGCACGACCGCGCAATTGTCAGTTAAAGCGACGCAGTGCCGCAAGCTGAAATTTCACCTGGTCAGGAAGGGGGTTTACATGCCCAGTAAGGAAGTGGTTAAATGAAGAGTAACCCCATGCAAATGATGGGTTGAGCTTCAAAAAACGAACTGCGCATGTGTCGGCTCTTGGACGCATCCCAGTATGCATGCACAGAATCACGTCGGGACAAACGCCTAAGATATACGTTGAATCACTGAACGTAACCTATGCACAGCCCTATTCACGTAATACTACGTAAACGACGTACGATACAATGGATGTTCCCTCGTCCATACCTTTGCATGACTTACCCCTGCTTTATGAGGGGTAACTTTACGCCGGACGTAATCCTTACGCAAACAGCGTATCTTTTCCGCCTGGCACATCTACGTTTGTGCTTTGGCGTATCTTACTCATTTGCATATTTAACATGGGTACGCCGATTGCGCCCAGCGTAAATATGCGCCCAAGATACGACAGCGTAGGACACTTACATTGGTCGTATGAAGCCAAATTTCAGGCGTATCTTGCTAACAGAATCAGGCGCAGAATCAGGCGCATCTGTGCACTTACGCGGCATATCTGTAGATACGTTGGCGTAAGTGCTTTCTGAATCCGGCTAATAGTGTAGCTACAATCCATTGGTGTTTTCTTTTTATCTGTACTTCCATACCATGATGCAAGTGATGAGCAGGAGAATAAATGTGGGTTTCTATAGGAGTCGGTTACCGTGTTCCAGTATTGATTAGGTATGTGACGACAGCATACATTATTGCACTTGCAAAACCCTGAGGAACCCTTGTTAATACCCTAGATGTAAATATTTGAATATTTACATATACCATACATTACACTTTACCAACACTTTTATGTTCACAAAATAATGATTCTTATACTGTACATGGTTCTCCAAAAATTGTAACAATGATATTGAACATCATTCATTTTTACTATTCTGTACATTTTTATAATTTTTGACCATTTCAATTCTAAGGTCTCCTGCTGGAATCTCAGAATCATATTAATAGCTAGGAGATATTTGCAGCTTACAACATCAGCAACATAAGTGAGGGCTCTCCCCTGAGACAGATCCCCATAGAACACTCCATAAGTATTACTTCAGACATTAGTTAACCTAGTTTTGATTAGTTTTCTTATTTAAAGTAAGGTCCATAAAGAAATGGATGAATGAGTTTGGAGTGGAGGAACTTGACTGGCCTGCACATAGTCCTGACCTGAACCCAATAGAACACCTTTGGGATGAATTAGAGCCAGGCCTTCTCGTCCAACATCAGTGCCTGATCTCACAAATATGCTTCTGAATGATCAAACATTTCCATAGACACACTCCTAAACCTTGTGGACAGCCTTCCCAGAAAAGTTGAAGAGGTTGTTAGAGCTGCAAAGAATGGGGCATCTCAACATTGAACCCTACCGACTAAGACTGGGATGCCATTAAAGTTCTCGTGCGTGTAAAGGCAGGTATCCCAATGCTTTTGACCATATAGTGCATGTGGTATCGCTGCGATTGTGAGGAGCAGAAACATTTATTTTGGGTTATTCTTTGGTGGTAAATGATGGTATTTTACAGGTACATTTTAAATGCTTTTTTTTTACTATTTCGGGCCAGTTTTCCTTTGATAAAAATAATAATAATAATAATAAAAAAAAAAAATCAGGAGATATACATTATCATTCACCACCAAAAGAAAGCCCATTTTTTTTCCAAAAAAAAGTACAATTCACCTGGATACACAAAGTACTTGATGAAGATATGTACAGATTAACTAACACATGTCAAAGTTGCAAAAATGTGTTCAGGCATTAACATTGGTTTTACCCCCAGTGACTAAGGCATTGATAACCTGCAATGGGGATTAGACATTTTTCCCATCCTGCCTCTGGAGCCTATGAGGCCGTGTACACACGGCAGAGAACCTCGACGGGCAGAACACATCGTTCCGCCCGTCGAGGTTCTCTCCCGGCCGTCGAATTCGACGACCCGCCCGTCGGGAATGGCAACCAGCCATTTTTCCAGGCGGGCCGTCGAGGAAATAGAGAGCGTGCTCTCTATTTCAGCTCGACGGGCTTCCCGACGGGAAGCTCGCCGAGACCGTACACACGGCCGAGGTCCTCGCTGGAATGTGCATTCCAGCGAGGTTCTCGCTGATTTTCAGCGAGAACCTCGGCCGTGTGTACGGCGCCTAAGAGTGGACTAGGCTACTGGAAGTGAAGGTAAAGTAAAGTAAAAATGATAATACTGGATATTTTTTCCCGGTACCAGAGGTTAGTTAGAAGTGGTGGTAGGGGAGTTGCTAATATCCCTAAATTGGTCTTTAAGATGTATCTTACCAGACCACGTGGACATTTATAATTTGTTTAAAGTGGCCAAGTCAAGTTTTAATGTATACTTTTCTTTTTTGTTTTGCACAACATGGCAGTTGTCACACATACCGAAGATTATCATGTCCCTCTGTACTTTGATATGAAAGATACAACATGTCAACTGCTGTATACAGAAGTGTTTGATGTATCCAGTTAATGAATAGGAGATTGATGTGTATTTATATATAGACTTCTAATGCATTATTTAGTGGTATATTTTAAAGCATCTTGCTACATCAAAACCTGTTTTTCCTTTCAACCATGAATAGTAAATGTGTTTGTTTTGACACCTCCTTTAGAGTATTCATTGCTGAAAATGAACAATTGATTTTTTTTAACAATTAACTGGTTAATATATATTGTTAATTTCATTTACTTACTAGAAAGAGAGTAACTTTATTAGGTGAGTTACTAGCCCTAGAACCACTCCTACAAATGGAGAACTTGCTCTAAAGGAATGACTGGTATTTGTTTCTACAATGTGACGTTTGGCTCTAGGGTAGTTTTCTTTTGCATAAGGGTTTGACTCCTAAGAGCTGGTGCAGGGGATTTTAGCCCACTTTCAGGCAAAGTGTTACTAAACCCACAACAGTAATATCATTCTGTATATGCAGTAAAGCATGCTTATTAACCCCCCTGGCGGTATTCCCGAGCCTGACTCGGGGTTAGCTTTCTGTGCTGCGATCGGTAACCCTGAAGCCCCGTACACACGGCCGAGGTTCTCGGCAGAAACCAGCGAGAACCTCGCTGGCATCCTGATTCTGCCGAGAACCTCGGCCGTGTGTACGGATTCGGCGAGCATCCCGTCGGGAATGCCGTTGAGCCGAAATAGAGAGCAGGTTCTCTATTTGCTCGACGGCCTGTCGGGATGAATGGCTGGTCGCCTTTCCCGACGGGCTGGTCGCCAAATCTGACGGCCGGCCGAGAACCTCGACGGGCGGAACAATGTGTTCCGCCCGTAGAGGTTCTCTGCCGTGTGTATGCGGCCTTAGTCGCTGAATCCACAGGCTTGGTTTACTTACCTTGTTGCTGGATCCAGCGATGCATGCGCGCTGTGTGAGCGAGCGGGTGCTCGCTCGATTCACACAGTGTCCCCGTGTGCCGCCGATCTCCGTTCCCTGCGACGTTACGACGCACGGGGGCGGAGAACGGCGCCATATTAAAAAATGTAAACAAACACATTACATACAGTATACTGTAATCTTATAGATTACAGTACTGTATGTAAAAAATACACCCCCCATCGTCCCTAGTGGTTTGCCCAGTGCCCTGCATGTACTTTTACATAAAAAAAAGTGTTCTTACTCCGTGCAAAAAGTAGATTGCCCATAGCAACCAAAAGTGTCCCTTTATGTCAAAAATAGTTTTAGAGCAGCTAAAAAACAGCGATAAAAAATTAGAATCACTTGCAGAATTAAGCTATAGCGATTTGTGGGGAAATTCGTCATACAAAAATAATAATAATGACAGCGACAATTCTGCAACAGAGCCAATTTCAGTGATTTTGATTTGATTACATTATTGAATAATTTTTATTATAATTATATTATTATTTGTTATAATTATTTATAATTATTTATTATATTATAATTTATAATTTTGTTTTAAAAAAAATGTCATACACGGGATGCCTATTAGACTCTTGTTTGGTCAGATTTAAGTGAGTTATTCCTAAGAATTACAAGCCTACAGTATAAAACGCCAAATTTCCATGCAAATAATGGTACTGCTTTCAGCACCTAAAATCTGAAAGAATCATACCGCCAGGGAGGTTAAATTCTAAATGAGCAAGCTTTCAAAAAATCCTACCGTGTGTACGCTCCATCGTACAAACTTTTTCGGTTTTCATCGGACAAAAGGTCGCTCTGCAAACGGACAAACTTTTTGGCAACAAAAGTCCTACGATGCAAAGTCCTATTGTGTGTACAGAAATCCATCAGACTTTTGTCCGAAGAACAAATATGCATGCCCAGAACCAATGTTAAAATCAACTAACAATAGCAGAAGTTGACCAAAGGGTGGAAGTAAAGAGCAGAAAAGAGCAGAAAAGAGCAGAAAAAACATGTGATGTTGGGAAAGTTTTAGGAAAGTTTTCAGAAAAGTCCTGCTGTGTGTATGCTATAGTTGTGCCCGGCCAACTCCCTTCGGACAAAAATCCACGGAAAAGTTTGTTTGAAGTCCTACCGTGTGTATGAGGCTTTATACTCACTGTGGAACCTAAGGGGATAATACGCTGCATTGTGTAAAAACAGGTCCAGATAAGACAGTTAGTGGAGTCAGGCTTCACATGCTCAGTTTGGTGTGTATTGCTAGAGAGTTTTGTTTTTCTTGGGTGGGTGCATGTGATCAGCATAGGGCCAATCACCACTGTCAAGAGAGAGGGTCAGGAGTTCTGCATCCTAGGACAGCCAGTGCAGTATTAAAGCTCCTCTTTCACATTTCCGGTTTCGGCGTCGTATGTAGTGGATGAGTGAACCAGTGGCTTCGCTCCAGCCCACAGCATTAGCTGAAATACAAACTCCCGGGGGATCTCCTCTACCGCCGGATCCCAACACACATCTCCCTGCACCATAGATCAGTACCTCTCACAACCACGGTGACGCTCGGGATCATGATTAAAGCACATGTCCCCCTCACAAGCAGGCACGGATTCTAAAATGGCTGCCTCAGCACATCCTAAGCAACGTATAGGCACAGGCTAAGCAACGTATATCATCCCTAGAGGGTGACCAGTACCAAACTAATGCAGCTATGGATCAGTTCACTCAAGCACAACAGTAATAAAAAATATAAATATATTGCGCTAACTAGAATTAAATAAATAAATAGAATTAGGCAGCCAGCACAACAAAATGGAAATATTTGTGAAAGTAAATGGATATAAAGTGTAGCGCCAATAGGGGGCCTTAATCAGAAGGACTCTCCTGTAGGTTCAGTGATTAAACACAGCAAACTTTAGAGGTGAATCTAACCAGTGAAGTGACCTATGTCTGCAATCAAGCAAAGCCCAAGACAAAAGGACTCTCCGGTAGGTTCAGGAATTAAACACAGCAAAACTTAAATGTAAATCTATAGATGAAAATGACCTATATCTACAATCAAGCAGATGAGATCTTGATAGGGGGCCCCAATCAAAGGGACTCTCCTATACGTTCAGTGATTAAACTCCACAAGACCCAAATATGGATCCACGGGTGGAATCACCTACTTCTATAATCAAGCAGACAAGATCTATAAACTCATTTAAAGAAACAAACTAAGTGAAAAAGTGCCAGTGTGGTAACTTGCAGTGTAGGACCCAATATATCTATATAGGCGTTTCTAGCCTTTTAGAAAAGGGCGCTATGAAAGGTCAGTGACCGTGCAATCAAATAACAATACTTCATATAGTGATCATACAATCAATAACAATACATGGTGAATAATGGAATAAACATACAATCAATAATAATAAATAGTGAATCAAAAAATGAAAACATATATATCCTAATGTCCACTGTGATTGAATGAAGGCAATCAGTTAAGTGAATAGCAGTCCATACACCCAAACGGTGTAACAAATGTATTCTTCTTCTGGGATGCTCGGATAGCATAAGAGATCCAAGATACAATCCTCAAACAGAGAAGGTATTAATAGGTACCCTTACCGGATCAGGTGGACCCTCAACTCACCATACGGTGGGGGGTCTTCAGGGCTTGTAAAGGCCGATTGCCTAACCCTGTATCCAGACAGGTGGAGATGATATCCGGAGAGTCCAGGGATGACTTTTTATGTTGAAATGACTCCGTGGTGGTATACATTCACTCCCGAGCATAGGAGGGGAAAAGAGAAGAAAGGCGACTCCTCATAGTGTAAAACCACCAATTTAATAGAATAAAAAATATATAAAAATTCCACTACATCACACATGTGACAGGGATCACTTAAAACATAAACGTAAAACCACACGTGAAAGGAAAAAACTTGTATCTAGTAGCAACAACTCTCCCCCTATGATGGGTGGACAGAGGTATTCCCAAAGGGGAAAAAAATGCAGTAAAGACTTAGCAAGTCAGTAACCCGACCGGTTTAGTCTCATGTAGACTTCAACTGGGGTATCTAACTACGACATACATCCTACCTGCATTTATAGGCCCGTAGTATCTGCATCCATGAGACCTCAATTAGAACTGGCGTGCGTGTCAAATCTAACACGTGAATAGTGTTTGCATTCCAAATCCTGGAAGTGTATGGGCGGGGATTAGTATTCCATAGCCCAATCGTTCACCTGGAGGCGTGATTACTGGCCCCCTCTCTTCTCTCATAGGAGGAAGAGGGCTAAAGAACTTAGAATGTGGGAGTATGTGGACGAAAATGTCGAGTACATACCCAATCACTAATAAAATAGTGTTGTCACGTCCCCTTCACTCACTCTCATGGGTAGAGAGGGAATGGGGAGCTCCGTGTTCAGGCGGGCTGAACTCCGCCTGTATGCGCGCAACCACCGCGACGTTCTAACGTCATCGATCTGCGCCCCAGTGCGTTCCAAGCACCAGCACATCCGGCTCCCATAGCGTGGACATCACGTGGTGCGGAAGTGCGCTGGCGTCATGTGTTCCACCCTCAAGAAACGTGCGCTCCACGAGATTCAAAGATCATTCTAGGTATGCACTGTTCAAAAGACAGAGGACAAATCTGCCCAACTGATCGTGACTGGACGCCCATATCGGTCTCATGGAGGGATAAAACGAGGAGTACAAAATAAATGAAATACCATCTAGACCAAATGTATTATAATGTCACAAAAAAATGTTATAGAAACCTATATGTATACATAATATTTGCACATGACCTTATTGCATGATGCGTCTGTGTCTCAGTCTAGGACGTGATCCATTAATACTGAGTCACAAAAAAGGGGGAGAATATCGAGAAAAAAATAAAAAATCACAAATTACATGTAGGACCAAATGCTATCAATGTAATCATAAACTACATATGGGACCAGATGCTAACAGTGTTTGGCCAACTAAATGTTGTTGGTACACCACTCCTTGGCGTCTCAAGTGATCGACTAGAGTAGGAGGTGAACACTGGCACCAAAAAGTATGTACCATCTATACTACAGTGTTGCAGAGATAAAGGATAATGGGTGTGAACATTGGTGAAAGTCCCTCCTCAGGACTGGTTAATGAAGGCGTTCACATCCCATTCCACGTTTAAGCCATAGGGTACGTAACTTTTAAGTTGGAAGATCCAATATACTTCCAGCTTAGATACTCCTCTTACACTAGGCTCTCCTCTCCAGTGAGGTACAAATTTGTCTATTATTTGGAAACTGGTTCCCTCCAATTTTTTGTTATGTTTTTCCAGAAAATGTCTAGGTACAGTATGTTTTGTGTAACCCTTCTTGATTTTCGCAATATGTTCACCTACCCTTGTGGAAAAGCTCCATATGGTACGACCAACGTACTGTTTCCCACAAGGGCAGGTGATAAGGTACACAATATGTGTCGTAGCGCATGTGGAGAAGTGCTTCATCGGGAACTCCATCCCCGTATGGGTGGATCTAAAGCTGATCGTTTTCCTTCTCCCATTTACGTTATTGACACACACCTTACATCTCCTGCAAGGATGAAAACCCTTTGAGAGGGGAAAAAAGGAGGGCTTAACAGGAGGATCTGGAATGTTAGGTGCTACTTGGTTTTTGAGACATGTGGCTCCTCTATATATTACCGTTGCATTAGTGGGAAGTGTTGGTCCCAAAATGCAATCTTCTTTCAAGATCCTCCAGTGCTTGTTAATGATATCCTTAATTTGTCTATACTGAACAGAAAAAGTAGTAAAAAAAGAGTTCCTAAATCTCGGTTCCTGAATCGTCTTTTGTCTTTCCATTGTTAATATAGTGCGATCAATGCTTCCAATCCTGTCAATCTCCCTGTCAACCTCATAGCTGGAATAACCTTTGTCCAAGAATCTATTTTTCAAAATTTGCGCTTGGATATGGAAATCTTGGATGCTAGAGCAATTGCGTCTTATCCGTAACAGTTGACTCCGTGGTACGGATTTGAGCCACGCGGGATGGTGACAGCTATCCGTTGGAATATATCCATTGCGATCTGTACTTTTGAAATAAGTTTTTGTTGTCAACTGATTATCCTGAATCTGGATCTCCAAATCCAGGAAATGAATATTCGAAAAACTTGCCTCATATGAAAGGCTGATTCCGACTTCGTTGCAATTCAGAGCAGACATGAATTCATCCAAGGATTGGCGATCGCCTCTCCATAGGAGGAGGATGTCGTCTATGTACCGAGCCCAGAGAACAATCTCTGGTCGGTTGAAGGCATAGATGACATCCTCCTCCCACTTGGCCATGAAGATATTGGCCAGACTGGGGGCAAATTTGGCCCCCATCGCCACCCCCTTTTGTTGCAGATAAAATTCACCACCATACCAAAAATAATTATTTGAGGTGGCAAATTTCAAAAGATCCAATATAAATTCTTTTTGGATGGTGGGCAGATAGTCAACCCTACCTAGAAAACACTTAACCACTTCAAACCCCAAATCGTGGGCAATACTGGTGTACAGGGAGGCTACATCTGCTGTTACCAGCATGATGTCCTCACTGTACGTGACCTCTTGGAGTCTTGCAATTGTGTGTCTCGTGTCTTTAAGATATGAGGGAATGTGTTTGACAACCGGCTGTAAATGGAAATCAATGTATTTCCCTAAACGGGAGGTGACAGAGTTGATACCACTTATGATGGGCCTACCGGGAGGGCATACACCATCCTTGTGGATCTTAGGCAGGTAGTACATTACAGGAATTCGTGGAACTCTGGGAATGAGGTAACTTCGTTCCTTTTTATCCAAAATACCCTTACGTGATCCAATTTCAATAAGTTTAATTAAAGAAGCTTTAATTTTAGATGTGGGATTAGAGGGCAACTTGACATAAGTTTCAGCATCTCCCAGAATATAGGACATTTCTCCATGGTATGCAGATTTGTCTAAAACGACTATCCCCCCCCCTTTGTCCGCTGGGCGAATAACAAGGTCTTTATGGATGGATGGATGGATGGATTAAATACTTATAGAGCGCCAAATGCAAGTTGTGATACTCGCGTCTAAGCGCTTACCAACAAGCTAAAAAAAAAAACAGAAATATAAAAAGAAGGGGGGGGTGTCGGGGCACAGCAAGCCTATCCCTACTCCCTGACAATGGACCGCAGCCTAGGATTAAGGCAGCGTCCTGCTAAGGGCTTGGAAGGGCAGATCTCTATCTATGTTCGCACAAACTTTTAAGGCCCAGTTTAATTCTTGGGTCAGAGTAGGTCCTTCTAAGGGGCAGTTCATCTAGGTCTTTTAAGACCAGATCCCTAAAGACTCTGACATTTGGTGCCATGGGGCACTGAGGATTAAATAAAGATGGGTTGGAGAGTCCGGTGTGTACCATCTGCGAGGATATTTCTGGGAGGTTCGGTCTGCTGGGATTACTAATGAAGTATCTTTGGATATTAAGCTTCCGAACATACTTTTGCACATCAATAAAGGTATTGAATTTGTTCAGAGTTCTGGGAGGGACACATTTCAAACCCTTGTCTAAAACTACTTTTTCTGTTTCTGTGAGTTGGACTGTACTAAGATTAAAGATACCTGCTCCTGCTATACCCTTCTTCTTTTTCGACCGGGCACGTTGCCCCCCTCTCGACCCCCGCTTTGTTCTCCCACCCTGGGGTAGTCCTCCTGATCCCGAGGAAAATCCCCTTGGTGGGAGGACCTAGGTTGATTCTGATTATATGAATACGGAGATCTTTCGTAGTAATTATCCTCCCTTTCCATATAGCCATATTGTTGGTTGGGCGGTCTACGTGGATGGTCTTCCCTGTATGGGGCGGGTCTCCCACCTCCCCTTCCAGGGGTAGTCTGGGAGTATCTCGGAGGGTAGTCATTATAGTCTCTATTGACATGTGGAGATGAGTCATAGGGGCGTGTATCACGGGAATAGCTTCTTTGGTTCTTAAACTTGCCCCGAGGGCCTCTACCCCTTGCCCTATTGGATGGGTGTCCACTTTGTTGGTGATTGGGGGTTCTTGGTCCCCCTCCCCTATTGGTGTATCCCTCATTTCTATTGGGGGGCACAGCAACAGCGGGTTGTGAGAAGGTCAGAACTTTGGCATCACTAGTTGAGGGTTGAGATACCTCCATGCTAGTATTTTGGGATTCATTGGCTTCTCTTGTATCATCCGAGCTCTGCCATCTAAAGACAGAGTTTGTTTTATAGTCTGCAACATCTCTAGTGTATTTCTTTTGTTTTTTCGTTTTTTGTTCGCGTTCCTCTTTCTCTAGATGGTTTTTCAAGTTAAGGGATAATGTATTGTATTCAGGTGTGGCTTTGGAGGACACTAATTTTTCTTTGATGTCCTTAATTTCTTTATCTAATAGGTCCATCCTCAATTTCTTTTTTTCCATTAAAAAATTAAGTAGAGATAACCCTTGATTATTAAAAAATTGAAACCAGGACACTAGATCAGGGTCACCTTGTTGCGGGTGAACATCCCATCTAAGTCCTCTTGGGACCATCCGTTCCTTGGTATATTGCTCCAGGAACGCGATGTCCCTCTGCAGGTGTAACTCCGAGGTCATCACATTTTTGAGTCTCATGAATAGTCCTCCTATCTCTGACTCAATATCTAGAACTGTGAAAACCCCCTCGGTATTAAAGGTCCGACTACTACGGTAGTCAAAAATATCCATCGGGATGGATGAGCTAGTTGCTGCAATATGGCGATTTCCAAGTGTCAAAAGTAATAAAAAATATAAATATATTGCGCTAACTAGAATTAAATAAATAAATAGAATCAGGCAGCCAGCACAACAAAATGGAAATATTTGTGAAAGTAATGGGATATAAAGTGTAGCGCCAATAGGGGGCCTTAATCAGAAGGACTCTCCTGTAGGTTCAGTGATTAAACACAGCAAACTTTAGATGTGAATCTAACCAGTGAAGTGACCTATGTCTGCAATCAAGCAAAGCCCAAGAAAAAAGGACTCTCCTGTAGGTCCAGGAATTAAACACAGCAAAACCTAAATGTAAATCTATAGATGAAAATGACCTATATCTACAATTAAGCAGATGAGATCATGATAGGGGGCCCCAATCAAAGGGACTCTCCTATACGTTCAGTGATTAAACTCCACAAGACCCAAATATGGATCCACGGGTGGAATCACCTACTTCTATAATCAAGCAGACGAGATCTATAAACTCATTTAAAGAAACAAACTAAGTGAAAAAGTGCCAGTGTGGTAACTTGCAGTGTAGGGCCCAATATATCTATATAGGCGTTTCAAGCCTATTAGAAAAGGGCGCTATGAAAGGTCAGTGACCGTGCAATCAAATAACAATACTTCATATAGTGATCATACAATCAATAACAATAAATGGTGAATAATGGAATAAACATACAATCAATAATAATAAATAGTGAATCAAAAAATGAAAACATGAAGGCAATCATTTAAGTGAATACTAGTCCATACACCCAAACGGTGTAACGAATGTATTCTTCTTCTGGGATGCTCGGATAGCATAAGAGATCCAAGATACAATCCTCAAACAGAGAAGGTATAAATAGGTACCCTTACCGGATCAGGTGGACCCTCAACTCACCATACGGTTACAAGCCCTGAAGACCCCCCACCGTATGGTGAGTTAAGGGTCCACCTGAGCCGGTAAGGGTACCTATTTATACCTTCTCTGTTTGAGGATTGTATCTTGGATCTCTTATGCTATTCGTTACACCGTTTGGGTGTATGGACTGCTATTCACTTAACTGATTGCCTTCATTCAATCACAGTGGACATTAGGATATATATGTTTTCATTTTTTGATTCACTATTTATTATTATTGATTGTATGTTTATTCCATTATTCACCATTTATTGTTATTGATTGTATGATCACTATATGAAGTATTGTTATTTGATTGCACGGTCACTGACCTTTCATAGCGCCCTTTTCTAATAGGCTTGAAACGCCTATATAGATATATTGGGCCCTACACTGCAAGTTACCACACTGGCACTTTTTCACTTAGTTTGTTTCTTTAAATGAGTTTATAGATCTCGTCTGCTTGATTATAGAAGTAGGTGATTCCACCCGTGGATCCATATTTGGGTCTTGTGGAGTTTAATCACTGAACGTATAGGAGAGTCCCTTTGATTGGGGTCCCTATCAAGATCTCATCTGCTTGATTGTAGATATAGGTCATTTTCATCTATAGATTTACATTTAAGTTTTGCTGTGTTTAATTCCTGAACCTACAGGAGAGTCCTTTTGTCTTGGGCTTTGCTTGATTGCAGACATAGGTCACTTCACTGGTTAGATTCACATCTAAAGTTTGCTGTGTTTTATCACTGAACCTACAGGAGAGTCCTTCTGATTAAGGCCCCCTATTGGCGCTACACTTTATATCCACTCAAGCACAACCACTCCTGCATGATAAAATAGAAGATTTGGAGAATTGTTCGAGGAGGAACAATTTAAGAATAATTGGTCTCCCAGAAACATACAAGCCTGGATCTAGACATCTACGTTACCCACATCCCAGAGGCACTGGGTCAAATGTGTGTCAGAAAGAGCACACCGCAAGGTGCGTTAAAGAACAACCGAAAGAATGCCAGACCAGTAAACGTCAAATAGCCTGCAAAGATTTGAGAAAGCCTGTAGTGTGAAATTAGAAAGGGCACAAGCTTCTAATATTCTCTGGTTACTCAGCAGAGGTGTTTTGAAAACTAAAGGAGTTCCAAATGGTTTGCTCAGATCTCTCCTAAGAAAGTCATCCATGTCACACTGTCATATCCAGCCATCCTTCGCCTGCAAGCCCCGGACAGGAAACAACTCACATTCCACACTCCAGAAAAATAAGAATTCTTTCTTCGCTCCCTGACACCTAGACCAGCATTAGCTGATACCTTCGATGATGTTGTCACACAGGGACCCATGGAACAGAGAAGCTCTAGAAAGGATCCTCCAAAACGTCTTGATCCAATCTATTATCATCGCTGAATTACCCTGTAATCCAGATCTGTCTTTGGGTTGATGGTAATATGCCAATACTCTTACCCTAGGGGAAAAAAAAGATGATGCTTATATACACCTATATGACATCAGTTGATAAAAGTCTAAAGACACTTACATAGATGACAATCTACAATATTGTACACTAAATATTCTGCAAATCCTTAAACGTATTCCACTATCAGTAAATTCCCCTAGGGGGGATACTAGTTGTGATCGTATATCATTCACACCCCCAATCTACATGCACTTAAGGGGAGCTGTAGCCGGGTTCCCTTGTTTTATTACGTGCCTGCGGGCTGGTGGTTTTGCTGGAAGTGGAAGTAACAAGCGGAAAAAGGTGAAGCCATTTAGTTTTGCGGTTTATTCTCTTTTTATTTTCAGTCCTCTCTCATCCTCACTCCTGTATTGGAAATAACCCTCAATTCATATGCCAAAATTGTACATCTGTTACCTATGAGCAAAACATCCGACCCTCCTTTCCAAGTAGCGACAATATACACCAAGAGATTTTATCTTTCTATACCCCACTATGCATGACATGAGAGTAGTTTCATTGAATGTTAAGGGACTACAATCCCCGGGCAAGAGAATGAAAATCGTCAGGCATTTGAAAAAGCTCAAAGTAGCATTGCTACAGGAGACCTATTTATCCGAAGATGACTTCTCCTATATGGAAAAACTTTGGGTAGGCAAAGTCATAGCTTCGGCTGCCCAAGGAAGGAAAGCAAGAGTTGCTGATTCTGTTCCATAAAACTCTATCCTATGACTTGGTAGCAATACATAAAGATGATGAGGGCTGATTGATTTCATCCCACCTCAAGCTCCCATCCAAAGAGCTGTTTATTACTAATATTGACGTCCAAACTCACCAGATAAAAGATACTTTAGTAAACTATCGGAACAGCTTATAAGTACTCTCCAAACTCCACACCTAATAGGTGGGGATTTCAGTATGACCATGTCAAATTGTGAGGATAGGTCCCTGAATCACACCAGAGAATCCTAAACAACCCAAAACCAGGACACTCAATTACAACAGATGACTAATGCTTTGCAGCTAGTTGACCGATGGCATCTATTGCATCCAACAGACAGAGAGTATACGTTTTACTTTCCTGCACACAGGCTAGACAAACTCCTATGTACTACCTCCCTTCTACCCAGCATTAGAGAATCCACAATCCATGACCTGGTCATCTCAGATCATATCCCTATCTCCATAATGCTCGCACACTTTTTACCTAGTGTCAATACCAGACAATTTCCATCCTACCTCATACAAAATAAACAATTTAAACGTATTACAGACTGCATGGTCTGAGTTTACGGAAACAAATGCCCCTCACAGAGTGATCCCCAATCTTTATTGGGAAGTGGACAAAGCATTCTTGCAAGACAGGATCATATCATATGTACAAGAAAAACACCCCCAAAAAATATCAAGAAGCTCGTGATAGATTATATGCAGCACAAACCCAGTTAAATGAACAACATACCTCAGACAACTTACAACTTTGGCATGAAGCCAAGAGACTTTTTTTAAGTCTGGGCTGGGACCCTAGAAAGCATTAAGTCATCATACACTTATCTGCAATTTCATAAGCATGGAAACAAAGCTGGAAATCTTCTAGCTAGACTATGCAGGGGACCATATCATCAAACCCCCATTACTTCCCTAAAGGACTCAAAGGGTACCCTCTCCTCATCACCGAAGGACTTAAACAAAATCCTAGAATCATATTATACAAAACTTTATGCAGAGGAACCTATACATGCAGATGCAGGGGACAAATGGTTAGAATCAGTAGACCTCCCGCAAATAGACTCAGAACACTTGACATTGTTAAACTAGCCTATAACCCTTGAGGAAATGTCTGTGACTATTAATAAAATGGCAATGGGCCCCCGCTGCTGAAAGAGCTGAAAGAAGACAGCGGTGGTGCCCGGCAGAAGAGAAAAAGAACTGGAGATCGGGAAAAGAGAGTGTTGAAGTTGGAAGGCCCCCCGAAGTCGGAAGAAGACCCCCGAAGTCGGAAGAAGGAAAAAGACCAGGCCGCTGCTGGTAAAAGAGCTGAAAGAAGACAGCGGTGGTGCCCGGCAGAAGGGAGAAGTTGGGAAGACCCCTGAAGTCGGAAGAAGACCCCCGGAGCTGCCAAATAAACTACTTTAAAAACCTGTGTAGTGTTTTTTATTGACATTTTTCTACCACCAGGTGAATGGGTAGGGGTACGATATACCCCATACTCATTCACATAGGGTGGGGGGCCGGGATCTGGGGGCCCCTTATTAAAGGGGGCTCCCAGATTCCGATAAGCCCCCCCGCCCGCAGACCCTGACAACCAACAGCCAGGGTTGTCGGGAAGAGGCCCTTGGGTGGGGGCCCACAGGGCACCCCCCATGTTGAGGGCATGGCTCAGGAGGGGGGGCACTCGCCCATCCCCACCCCCTTTTCTGATCGGCAGGGCTGTGTGCCCGGATAAAGGTCTGGTATGGATTTGGGGGTACCCCCATGCCATTTTTTCGGCGTAGGGGTTCCCCTTTAAATCCATACCAGACCTAAGGGCCTATTATGCTCCTAGAGGGGGAACCCATGCAGGTTTTTTATTTAAAATTTGGCATCCAGTTCCCCTTCCTGGAGGCGACTTCAAGTCGTGTTGTGGGTCGCATTGTGATTTATACTCAAGTCGTGTTCAAGTTGCCTCCCAAAGTCGTGCTGGAAGTCGTGTTGCCCCTGTGTGAACCGGCTCTCAGGGGTTGAAAAGATTCACTGAATTCCATTTCAAAGAAGCACATTATATCAAAACATGAAAAATAGATGTTTTTTTTTTTAGTGCAATAGTAATGGCTAGGATGAGTACTGTATTTACTGCATAGCTTTCATATATAATTACTTGTATATACACTGCATTTTTTATCTGCAATCACAAAGTTGATAACAGCAGTTAGAGATTCAGATTACAGCAATCAGGAGGAATTTAATGTACTGAATAAACATTTGTACGTGCACTCACCCACAGGAGAACCATTCAGAGCACTGGGAACAGCTTTTTCATTTGCATCTTGTGCGGTCCAATTTAATAGCTGCATATATGTTAACGTGGTAATTTTCTTACGGTAGCAGGTATTAATTACATACCTCACCACAAATAATTTATAGTCATTGCTTTTGTTTTAGATATGCTATATAAAAGAAATGGTTGAATGTATCCACATTTTACTTAGAGGACATGTGCATAGCCTGCATCCAATCAGTATAGTCAGGTTAAATAATCTCTCGCATTCTGTGAATGCTTTAGTCAAAATTGTGGGTTGTAGGCACTAGAGAGACACATATGAGCTGTGTATATGGGAACTGTGTCACCTGTCAAAGGATTTGTATTTCTGTCATTCCAATACAAAGATTTAGGCAGTTCTAGCCTCATATTAGCATGTTCCTTGTACTGCAGCACAACTGATTGGCTTCTTGTGATTTATTCTCCCTCCCCTAGTCTGAGCTTTGCTGTACAAGACCAACCCCCCTAAAATAATTGCTTGCATTATATACATACATTTAAGGATGTGTTAATGAATTTGAATTGAGTGGCATTACATTGTATATTTTATATATGCCTGCAGTTCAGTGCTTTAAAGTGATTACTAAATGTTGAAGGTTTTCTACCTCTATGCATAGAATTGGCAAAACCTTGTTCTGTGTGTCTTATGGACACACAGAGCAGGGCTCGAGAGCGAGCACACAAGTAGCTTGCTATGGGGACACTCAGAGAAGATTAGGAGTGTCGGCAGAGATCTAAGAATATGAGGATCAGGGTTGCTCTATGCAAAACCATTGCACAGAGCAGGTACGTATAACCTGCTATAACCTGATTTTGTTATGTTTATTTATTTATTTTTTTCGCCTTTAATATCACTTTAAAGTTATTGTGAAGTCTTGTGTTTTCCTAAAAAAAAATAACAAACAAGACATACTTACCTTACCGTTTGTTTTTTCTTGCTTTGGTGTGCACAGGTGTAATGTGACTATCTCATTGGCATCAGGGGTTGTCCTAATATCATAGGCTCCTCCCGGGCAATCAATTGAGATTGGTCACATGTTCACCCTATGTTCTATATATACCTTACAGTTTTAATGCTCCATTAGCCATGAATAAGCACTGATCCAGTGCGAAACGCGTCGGCTGTTCCTTGTTTCCACTGCTGTGACCCTATTTTTGTACATGCTGTCTATTGAATAAAAGACCACCCATCAGGTTTTGGAGTGCGGCCATCCATTTTTCTTTGTCTTCAAGACATACTTACCTGCTCTGTGCAGTGGTTTTGCACAGAGCAGTCCAGATCCTCCTCTCCTCGGCTCCCTCTTCTGTGCTTTTGGCCCCTCCCTCCAGTCGAGTGCCCCCACAGCAAGCAGCTTGCTATGGGGGCACCCGAGCCTAGTCACAGCTCCCTGTGTGCATTCAGACACGGAGCCACGGCCGGTGTTCGGTCAAAATGTCGAAACCTGGCAGAATGAGCAACCTGTGTCACTTCCGTTTTCTTTAAACCATCATGAATTGCAAAATTTGACGAATTGCTGTTTATTTTCACAAATTGCTGTTTTGACACAACTCCGGCAACTGAATATAGTCTGGTGCATGATATTATGAACAAAGATTGTTACTTACGCTCCGAAACAAACCAAGAGAATGGTCACCTCCAAAGTGGCGACAACTTTGTCCCCGTTAGCAGCTATGCTGTAAAAACAGGAAGATCTTACTGTACTAGACTGTATTTGGTAGCCGGTGTAGTGTCCAAACACAAATTCCTCCAAATCAGCAATTACTGATGGTTTATAGAAAGTGGAAGTGACGTGGTTCGATTTTCTGCATGACGCCACCCTCTTTCTCTAATGATTAGCTGACTGACTATGATTTACAGCAGCAGGAACCAATTATGCTATGCTGCTGTCTTAGCCAATAGGGAGGGGAGCCCCGGGCAGCTGAGACACTCCTAAACCATCGCTGGATAAATATGGGCTCAGGGACGTATTAGGGGTGCTAAGGGGGGCTGCTGCACACAGAATGATTTTTATCTTAATGCATAGAATGCATTATGATAAAATACAATAATAAAAAAAAACTTCTGCCTTTACAACTCTTTTAAGATTGTTAAACAAATGATCACAAGAAGAAATTACATTTTCACAATTCCTAGAAACCCAGGAGGGCATTTTGCACCAGTTTAATGACCAGATAATCAACTCATTCCTTCTTCTGTGCAGTGCTCTGGACTTATGCCACGTACACACGATCATTTTTCGCCATGAAAAAAATCATTTAAAATGATCGTGTGTGGGCTTCACATCATTTTTCGGGTTCTGAAAAATGAAAAAAAAAAAAAAAATTCGAACATGCTGCATTTTTTAACGTCGTTTTAAACTATGTTTTTCAGGTTGTAAAAAATGATCGTGTGTGGGCTAAAACTACGTTAAAAATCTGCGCATGCTCAGAAGAAAGTTATGAGACGGGAGCACTCGTTCTGGTAAAACTACCGTTTATAATGGAGTAAGCACATTAATCACGCTGTAACAGACAGAAAAGCACGAACCGTCTTTTACTAACACAGAATCAGCTAAAGCAGCCCAAAGGCGAATGGAATTTCCCCTTTATAGTGTCGTCGTACGTGTTGTACGTCACTGTGCTTTGCTAGATCATTTTTTAAAAACAATGGTGTGTGGGCAACGTCGTTTTAACTATGAAGTTGGAAAAACTTTGTTTTTTCTATATGCTGAAAACGTTGTTTTTTTCATGCCGAAAAATGATCGTGTGTACGCGGCATTAGTGTAATAGTACATAGTGTATAACAGTGACGGGCAAATCATTACTTTAACATTACTTTAGACATTTTCAAACAAAGTAATGTTAGACATTTTCATTTTGAGGGAAAATTTATGAGAAAACTGAACGGGCCACCGTCGCTGATCTTTCGAAAATGCATACAAAATATGATAGATGCTGGTATTATTCCTTGCACCACCTCCCTAATATATTGATTTAAAAAAAAAGAGGAAAACAAATTACATACAGACAAAGAACATTTTTATTGCTGCTCATTAAAACCATCCCAAAGAGGTCTATGGGCATAGCGTAGATGTAGCATGGTCTCAACATGTTTTAAGCCTAACTCAACACTTGTATTTATTATTTATTTACAGTACAATTTGTATTTTCCTAAAGTCACAAACCTTCAACAAAGATGGGGAGGCCTTTGTATTTCAGCTTTAATCTTGAATTTTCTATCTAATGTACATCAGATGGTGTCACTAAGTCCACTGTCCATGGTCCTGAACAGTGTAACTCTTTACACTGATGTGTTGATGTGCAAATGTCATGTGTGCTAGATGTACAATTTTATGATTAGTTATATATTAGTTTATTACACTAAATATTTTGCACATATGGTTATTTTTAAAACTACATTACAAGTCAAAAGTTTAAGAACGGTAACTTCTTGAGTTCCGCGCTATAGCCGAATGACGGCTACAGAGTGGGCCTGAAATTCCAACAGGACGTCTCCAGAGCGCGCAGCGGGGAAATTCTAAGCTGGCTGTGTCCCTTGGACACAGCCAATCACAGATCGCGGCGAACGGCCAATCAGAGTGGCCGTTTGCTATGCGATCTGTGCGGCCAATGAGAGATGATCTCAAATGTAAACATATGAGATCATCTCTCATTGCCGGCTCACACAGCGTCCTGTCACTGTCAGGGAAAGAGGAGACCGATCTGTGTCCCTTGTACATAGGGACATAGATCGGTCACCTCCCCCAGTCACCCCCCTCCACCTACAGTTAGAACACTATGCAGGCTACACATTTAACCCCTTCCTCACCCCCTAGTGTTAACCCCTTCAATGCATATTTATAGCATTGATCGCAGTATAAATGTGAATGGTGCCAAAAATGTGTCAAAAGTGTCCGATGTGTCCGCCATAATGTCGCAGTCCCAATAAAAATCGCAGATCGCCGCCATTACTAGTAAAGAAAAAATATTAAAAAAAAATATTCTGTCCCCTATTTTGTAGGCGCTATAACTTTTGCGCAAACCAGTCGCTTACTGCGATTTTTTTTAACCAAAAATATGTAGAATACGTATCGGCTTAGACTGAGAATTTTTTTTTTAAATTGGTCTATATATTATAGCAACAAGTAAAACATATTGGGGCTGATTTACTAATGAATCTGCGCTGCGCCGGTACATGCCTTAATTAGTGCGCTGGATGAATCCCTAATTAGGCGCATGAACCGGCGGCAGCAGCAGCGCGATGTGATTGATAACTAAAGCCGCCGCCGAACTCCCTGTATAAGTCTATGGGGGGAAATCTTAATAGTGAATTTTAAAGGCTAATCTGCAAGTTTTGTCCTAAAAAGTGTTTGGGGACCTCAGTCCTGCCCCAGGGGACATGTACTAACGCTTTTTTTATTTTTTAAAACGGCCGTTTTTTCGAGAGCAGTGATTTTAATAATGCTAAAAGTGCAATAATAAAAGTGTAATTTTCCTTTAAATTTCGTACTATGGGGGGCTCTAATGTCAGCATGTGAAAAAGCGCATGTTTCCCGTGGTTAGAAATGTCTCTGCACAAAATGTCATTTTTCAAAGGAAAAAAGCCATTTAAAACTGACTCGCGGCTATAATGAATTGTCGGCTCCCGGCAATTGCAGGAGAATTCATTCATTAAAAAAAGGAAAAAAAAAGCGTGGGGGTCCCCCCAAATTCAATAACCAGACCCTTTAGGTCTGGTATGGATATTAAGGGGAACCCCGCCGTCAATTTTAAAAAAAAAATGACGTGGGGTTCCCCCCAAATATCCATAACCAGACCCTTCGGGTCTGGTGTGGAATTTAAGGGGAACTCCACTCCAAATTTAAAAAAAAATGGCGTGGAGTCCCCCCTAAAATCCACACCAGACCCCTTATCCGAGCACGTTGACCTGGCCGGCCGCAGAAAAGAGGGGGGGACAGAGCGCGGCCCCCCCCTCTCCTGAACCGCACCAGGCCACATGCCCTCAACATTGGGAGGGTGTTTTGGGGTGCCCCCCAAAACACCTTGTCCCCATGTTGATGAGGACAAGGGTCTCTTCCCCACAACCCTTGCCCGGTGGTTGTGGGGGTCTGCGGGCAGGAGGCTTATCGAAATCTGGAAGACCCCTTTAACAAACGGGCCCCCCAGATCCCGGCCCCCCCCCTGTGTGAAATGGTAATGGGGTACCTTGTACCTCTACCATTTCACGAGTAAAAAAAATGTAAAGGGTTAAAAAAGACAAGAGCCGGTTTTGGACAAGTCCTTTATTATCTTCTTTCTTCTTTCCTTCGGGTTTCTTCTTCCTCCTCCTTCTTCCTCTGCTTCTGTCTTGGGTCTTCTATTCCCGCATCTTGCCCGGCGTGTTCTTCCATCTTCTGTTCCTCCCGCTGTCCTTCTCGTCCGCATCTTCTCCTTCTTGTTCTTCTTCGCCGGAGCGGCCGCTTCCAATTGAAATCCCCGCTGTCTGCCGGACCACGCCCCCCCTCTGACGCCTCGGGCAAGCTCTTAGGAGTGTGCTGCCAGTGCGTCAGAGGGGGGCGTGGTCACATGTCAGAGGGCGGCCAATTCAATTTGAAGCTCGTGCACGGCTTTTTCTTTGCCAGAGTCGCCGCTTCCAATTGAATTGCCCGCTTTCTGGAACATGTGACCACGCCCCCCTCTGACGCACTGGCACCACACGGGGACTTTCCTAAGAGCTCGCCCGTGGCGTCAGAGGGGGGGCGTGGTCCGGCAGACAGCGGGGATTTCAATTGGAAGCGGCCGCTCCGGCGAAGAAGAAGAAGGAGAAGATGCGGACGAGAAGGACAGCGGAAGAAGATGGAAGAACACGCCGGGCAAGATGCGGGAATAGAAGACCCAAGACAGAAGCAGAGGAAGAAGGAGGAGGAAGAAGAAACCCGAAGGAAAGAAGAAAGAAGATAATAAAGGACTTGTCAAAAACCGGCTCTTGTCTTTTTTTACACTGACACTTTTTTTTTACTCGTGAAATGGTAGAGGTACAAGGTACCCCATTACCATTTCACACAGGGGGGGGCCGGGATCTGGGGGGCCCCTTTGTTAAAGGGGTCTTCCAGATTTCGATAAGCCTCCTGCCCGCAGACCCCCACAACCACCGGGCAAGGGTTGTGGGGAAGAGACCCTTGTCCTCATCAACATGGGGACAAGGTGTTTTGGGGGGCACCCCA
The DNA here is from genome assembly GCA_029574335.1 of Rana kukunoris. NCBI lineage: Eukaryota > Metazoa > Chordata > Amphibia > Anura > Ranidae > Rana > Rana kukunoris. The sequence continues at coordinate 116,339,513 of CM056058.1, read as the reverse complement.
AAACACCCTCCCAATGTTGAGGGCATGTGGCCTGGTGCGGTTCAGGAGAGGGGGGGGGCCGCGCTCTGTCCCCCCCTCTTTTCTGCGGCCGGTCAGGCCAACGTGCTCGGATAAGGGGTCTGGTGTGGATTTTAGGGGGGACTCCACGCCATTTTTTTTTTAATTTGGAGTGGAGTTCCCCTTAAATTCCACACCAGACCCGAAGGGTCTGGTTATGGATATTTGGGGGGAACCCCACGTCATTTTTTTTAAAAATTGATGGCGGGGTTCCCCTTAATATCCATATCAGACCTGAAGGGTCTGGTTATTGAATTTGGGGGGACCCCCACGTCATTTGAATAATTATTTTAAAATTCGTACCATGGGGGGGGGGGGGGGAATGTCAGCAGGTGAAAAAGCGCACTTTTCCTGCGGTTAGAAATATGTCTTTGCACAAAATGACATTCTGAAAAAAAAAAAAAAAAAGCCATTTAAAACTGACTCGCGGCTATAATGAATTGTCGGCTCCTGGAAATTGCAGGAGAATTCATTCATTAAAAAAACGAAAAAATAAAGCGTGGGGGTCCCCCCAAATTCAATAACCAGACCCTTTAGGTCTGGTATGGATATTAAGGGGAACCCCGCCGTCAATTTAAAAAAAAAATGACGTGGGGTTCCCCCCAAATATCCATAACCAGACCCTTCAGGTCTGGTGTGGAATTTAAGGGGAACTCCACCCCAAATAAAAAAAAAATGGTGTGGAGTCCCCCCTAAAATCCACACCAGACCCCTTATCCGAGCACGTTGACCTGGCCGGCCGCAGAAAAGAGGGGGGGACAGAGTGCGGCCCCCCCCCTCTCCTGAACCGCACCAGGCCACATGCCCTCAACATTGGGAGGGTGTTTTGGGGTGCCCCCCAAAACACCTTGTCCCCATGTTGATGAGGACAAGGGTCTCTTCCCCACAACCCTTGCCCGGTGGTTGTGGGGGTCTGCGGGCAGGAGGCTTATCGAAATCTGGAAGACCCCTTTAACAAAGGGGCCCCCCAGATCCCGGCCCCCCCCCTGTGTGAAATGGTAATGGGGTACCTTGTACCTCTACCATTTCACGAGAAAAAAAAATGTAAAGGGGAAAAAAAGACAAGAGCCGGTTTTTGACAAGTCCTTTATTATCTTCTTTCTTCTTTCCTTCGGGTTTCTTCTTCCTCCATCTTCTTCTTCCTCTGCTTCTGTCTTGGGTCTTCTATTCCCGCATCTTGCCCGGCGTGTTCTTCCATCTTCTTCCGCTGTCCTTCTCGTCCGCATCTTCTTCTCCTTCTTCTTCTTCGCCGGAGCGGCCGCTTCCAATTGAAATCCCCGCTGTCTGCCGGACCACGCCCCCCCCCTCTGACGCCACGGGCAAGCTCTTAGGAAAGTCCCCGTGTGGTGCCAGTGCGTCAGAGGGGGGCGTGGTCACATGTTCCAGAAAGCGGGCAATTCAATTGGAAGCGGCGACTCTGGCAAAGAAAAAGCCGCGCATGAGCTTCAAATTGAATTGGCCGCCCTCTGACATGTGACCACGCCCCCCTCTGACGCACTGGCAGCACACTCCTAAGAGCTTGCCCGAGGCGTCAGAGGGGGGGCGTGGTCCGGCAGACAGCGGGGATTTCAATTGGAAGCGGCGCCTCCGGCGAAGAAGAAGAAGGAGAAGAAGATGCGGACGAGAAGGACAGCGGAAGAAGATGGAAGAACACGCCGGGCAAGATGCGGGAATAGAAGACCCAAGACAGAAGCAGAGGAAGAAGAAGGAGGAGGAAGAATAAACCCGAAGGAAAGAAGAAAGAAGATAATAAAGGACTTGTCAAAAACCGGCTCTTGTCTTTTTTAACCCTTTACATTTTTTTGACTCGTGAAATGGTAGAGGTACAAGGTACCCCATTACCATTTCACACAGGGGGGGGGCCGGGATCTGGGGGGCCCCTTTGTAAAAGGGGTCTTCCAGATTTCGATAAGCCTCCTGCCCGCAGACCCCCACAACCACCGGGCAAGGGTTGTGGGGAAGAGACCCTTGTCCTCATCAACATGGGGACAAGGTGTTTTGGGGGGCACCCCAAAACACCCTCCCAATGTTGAGGGCATGTGGCCTGGTGCGGTTCAGGAGAGGGGGGGGGCCGCGCTCTGTCCCCCCCTCTTTTCTGCGGCCGGCCAGGTCAACGTGCTCGGATAAGGGGTCTGGTGTGGATTTTAGGGGGGACTCCATGCCATTTTTTTTTAAATTTGGAGTGGAGTTCCCCTTAAATTCCACACCAGACCCGAAGGGTCTGGTTATGGATATTTGGGGGGAACCCCACGTCATTTTTTTTTAAAATTGATGGCGGGGTTCCCCTTAATATCCATACCAGACCTAAAGGGTCTGGTTATTGAATTTGGGGGGACCCCCATGCTTTTTTTTTGGTGTTTTTAATGAATGAATTCTCCTGCAATTTCCAGGAGCTGACAATTCATTATTGCCGCGAGTCAGTTTTAAATGGCTTTTTTCCTTCAGAATGTCATTTTTCACATGCTGACATTACACCCAGGGCCGCCATCAGGGGGGTACAGGCAGTACACCTGCAGGGCCGCCATTAGGGGGGTACAGGCATTACACCGCCCGGGGGTCCCCAGGGGCCCCCAGGGGCCCGGATGGAAACCACCCTAAAACAAAAAAAAATATTTTTTATTTTTTATTTTTTTTAAGGGCTCCGAAGGTCCCCAGGGGCCCGGAGGCCACTAAGGGCCCCAGATGGCAAGCCCTTTTTTTTAAATAAAAGATATATATTTAAAAAATATATATATATTTTTTAATATATTTGTTTTATTTTTTTTAAGGAAAGGGCCCAGAGGTCCCCAGGGCCCTGGAAGGCTACCCCCTTGTTTTTTTACTTTTTTTCGATAAATGTTATATTGAAAAAATATATATATATATGTATTTTCTCTCTTTTTTTTTTTTATTTTATAAAGAGCACAGAGGTCCCCAGGGCCCCGGATGGCTACCCCCCTTTTTTATATATATTTTTCTTTATTTCTTATTTCTGTCAAAATTTTTGTAAAGGGCCCCTCTGCTCCTCAATTTGTGGCACCACCCCCCCCCGCTTCTCAATTTCATGCGGCAGCACCCCCCCCCCAGTTCTCTGCTCCAGGGGGCCCATGCCTGAAGCTGTGTAAGGGGCCCCAAAATTCATGATGGCGGCCCTGTACACCTGTAAGGGGCCCGGGGGTCCGGAGGTGCCCAGATGCCTGGAGGCCCCCCAGCGCCCCAGATGGTAACCCCCCTCTTTTTTTTTTTTGTATATATATTTGTTAGTTGGTTTTTGTAGGATTTTTTATTAAAGGGCCAATTTTTGGAATTTAATATTTTTTAGCAGTCTGGAGGTCCCCAGGGCCCCGGGTGGCAACCCCCCAAATTTTTTGTTATTAAAGGGCCAATGTTTTGTTTTAGGGGTCTGGAGGTCCCCAGTGGCCCGGAGATCCCCAGGGCTCCAGATGACAACCCCCCACCTTTACAAAAAAATCCAAAAAAAAAAAAATTATATATTTTTTGTTTTTTTTTTAAACATATATATATATAATATAATTTTGAAAGCTCCCAGAGGGCCCCAGATGACAACCTTTTTGCTTCTAAAAATGTTATAAACATTTTCCCCAGGTTTGTTACTTTTTACTTTAATTTCTTTTTTAAAGTGTATTTTGTGCGTGAAGTCGAGAGAGAGGAGCTGGACTTGCAATCGCCATCCTTCTCCATGCCCCCGGTGGCAATGGTGGGTGTGAGGGGGGCCTGTCCCCGATGGGACAGAGGGACTCCCCCTATGAAGGAGTGTAGCCCACCCAGCCAGCCCTGTAGGTCCTTCGCCTCCCTTTATTTTAGGAGACCTCATGGCCAAAGTGTGTGCAAGTGTGGTGTTTTTTTTTGGGGGGGGGGGGGTGGGCATACTAAGCACAGGCGTACCTTGCATAGCACACCCACCGGGAGCCGGGCTGACACCACCAAACTCAATTCACATGTAGCCGAGACCGGGATCCGAACCCTTGGCTGCAGAGGTGAACGGCTTGTCAGCGCAGTGCCATTCACGTTGAGCCACCACAGCTCCCACCCAATGTTTTTTTTTTTTTTAGATTTTTGGTAGTTATTTTTTATTAAAGGGCCCAGAGCTCCCAAGGCAACCCCCTTTTTTATTATTTTATATATGTAGATATTGTAATTTATTTTTCATTAAAGAGCCCAGAAGTTTCTTTTTATTAAAGGGCCCAGTGGTCCCCAGGGCCCCCGGATGGCTACCACCCTTTTTAATATATATTTTTCTATATGTATTTTTTTGTAAACGAACCCCCCGCTTATCAAATTGCGGCAGCCCCCCCCCTTCTTAATATCAGGCGGCACCCCCCCCCCCTATTCTCTGCTCCAGGGGGCCCATGCCTGAAGCTGTGTAAGGGGCCCCATAATTCCTGATGGCGCCCCTAATTGCCTCCCCCCCCCCATGGTACGAAATTTCAAGGAATTTTTCACTTTTATTGTTGCACTTTAACCACTTCCATACCGCGCCTATTCTGGCACTTCTCTCCTTCATGTAACAATTATATTTTCTTCCTTGAAACTTACTCAGGACCCCCAAACATTATATATATTTTATTAACAAACACCCTAGGGAATAAAGTGGCGGCCATTTTTTCGGACACATTTCCAACAGTATTTGTGCCAAAAAATTTCAAACGTTTTTTTTTTTTTTTGGCTTTCAAAAAAAAAACCTGTTTCATGAATGACAAAATAAGAAAGCAGTAAAGCTAGCCCAATTTTTAGGGATAAGGTGAAAGATGATGTTCCCCGAGTAAATAGATACCTAACTTGTCACGCATTCATATTGCGCACACTCATGGAATGGCGCTAAACTTCGTTATTAAAAATCTCCATAGGCAACGCTTGACTTTTTTTCTCAGGTTACCACTTTTGAGTTACAGAGGAGGTCTAGTGCTAAAATTATTGCTCTCGCTCTAACGCACGCTATGATACCTCACATGTGGGGTTTGAAGGATGTTTACATATGTGGGTGGGACTTGCATGCGTGTTCGCTTCTGAGTGCGAGCTACTAGGGACAGGAGCATTTAAATTCCTTTGTTATTTTATTTTTTTACTTAATATTTTCATTTTTGCACTTGTTTGTCCCTTTGTTTGTATTATTTTTCACTTTTCTTCCTATTACAAGGAATGTAAACATCCCTTGTAATAGGACTAGTGTGTGACAGGTCCTCTTTATAGAGAAAGGCGGGGTCAATTAGACCCCACATCTGTCCTTCAGGCTGGAAAGCATGTAATTGGTTTAAAAAAAAACATCTCATGCTTTCAGCTGCAATCATGTTCGTTCAGCACAGTAGCGTAGTGTGTAGCATGTTCACCTAGCAGCAAAAGGGTTGCTGGTTCGAATCCCGCCCGTGACACTATCTGCCTGGAGTTTGCATGTTCTCCCTGTGCGGGTTTCCTCCCACAATCTAAAAACATGCTGTAAATTGGATCCTGTCTAAATAAGCCCTAATATGCAGTAGGATATTTAGGTTTTGTGCTTCCCTAGGCCTGACCAAATTTTGGCACCCCCCTAATAGAAAAATGACCCACCCTTCCTGTCAAGGCCACACCCTGTTTTTTTATGACCCACCCAGGAATTTTCAGGGGACACACACAAGTTCTGTGGGGGGGGACCCTTAATTTGCCTAGTTTTTCGATCACTTCCTGTTTGGCTATGGGGCAGGAAGTGAAGGCCAATCTCCCCAAACGGACAGGGATAATACAAAATAAACTGACAGAGCTTCTAACCCCCCCCCCCCACCAACTCTATCCAAAATGAAACAAATCCAAAAAATAAAAGTGATGATTATTGTTCCAGTTTAACCCCAAATTTCAGATCATTTTATTGAGAGGCTTAAGAAAATATAACCATGCCAATAGGCCAGGAACCAGCGTTGCTAATATGTATGAATGTGTGTTAGGGACCCCCACAAACACCACCCAATGTTAAATCAACTATTTTCTTGTTTGTTTTGGGGATGCCTGCACCCCTGATAGGGTAAAGACACCTCACAAATGTTGTCACTTTCTACTTAATTCATTCACTTCCTGCCACACAGCCAAACAGGAAGTGAGGGAAACACCTGAGTAATGTTTTGTTGGGGACACACAGATCAATATAAATAGTTTCCCATTTTGGAAATGGCATTTTGCTGTGTACACCCCAAATTAGTAGGAATCTTGGACTTTGGGGTCCATTTACTAAAGGCAAATCCACTTTGCACTACAAGTGGACAAGCAAGGAAGAAAACTCAAAACTTGGCGGGATTGGAAGTAAAAACCATCAGTGCTTCCCTTCTGATTTTCATTGCCTACGCTTCTACTGCAGAGCGGCTTTGCCTTTACTAAACCCCAAAAAAACTAATCATTTGGGGTGTACACTGCAGTGCAATTTGCTTAATGGTGACACTAGTTAGATTGACCTGTGCCCCGAAGAAAAGACCATTGGTAGGGTTTTAACCTCACTTCCTGTTCAGCTGTGTGACAGGAAGTGAAGCCAATTTTAGGAAAAGGGACACAAAGCCCAACCTAAAAACACTAGCAGGGGTTCTAACACTCAATTGGCTTCCCTCAAACAACCCACAATTAGAATAGGATTGTCTTGTGCTAGTTTCAAGCACAGCGCTGTAAATCAGCACTTCAAGCCTGTCCAAAAAAAAAACACCACCCCCCCTCCAACAGGCCCTGTTTGCAGCTTTTCCTACATCTTGCACATGTGCTTTAAAAAGTCAGTCTGGACATCAGTTCTAGGAAACATTACTTACCGCTTTGTCCTTCCTTTTCTGGTGACTAAACATTTCATGCATACACACCAGGAAAGAGCTTAGAGACAAATCACACTTGATGGTTTAGGCCCAAACTAGTTCAGCTGCAGCGGTTGAAATCCATAGCATGAAAAAAATATCACAAAACAAACTTCAAAATTTGAAAGTAATTTTATTGGTCCACAAAACAAGGAAAGCAAAAAAAAAATTACAAATAAACACACCAAAAATATATAAAAACACCTAAAAACAAAAAAGACCAACGTTTATTTCACAGTCATTGGAAAATAAATCATGCTTTTGAAATAACAGGATAGACCCACAGGATTAAAACATTAGTCATTAACATCGAGAAACATTTAGCAAAATTATGTAGCAGAGAAAACATCAAAAAATACAAAACTTGCTCCAAAACATCTCTGTTTCGCTCCGCCATTCCTTCCGGGCAGCTGACACGTGCAGTATCCACGCTTTTTATAACATGTGTGCTAATGAACCAATTGGAAACACATGAAGAAATGTCAGCCTCTAGTTTGTGTGCACTTGGAACTGCTTACACCTGTTAAGGATGTCCTTAAATTACTAAGCCAAAAAAACAGCTTTCTGAGCATGCTCAGAAAGATGCATGTCATTTTCAGGGTCAGACAACCAGCTTTTTTTACTAAGTGTTCGAGCATGCCCAGTTCACTCGAAATGCAGTACCAGAATCAAATCTGCAATGGCGGATGAAAGCATTAGAGGTGTTTAATTTTTTTTTGGTCCCCCTGAAGTGATGCTTTACAAGCTGAACGGGAGGTCTTCTAGAATTTTTACGTAACAAACCTAAATAGTAATAATTTAAACGCCCCTGTCCCTAGTAGCTCGCAGTCAGAAGCGAACAAGCAGCATTTTTATTGTTTCCGGTTACCAGTTGAGATTTACAGATGAGGTCTAGTGCTAAAAATATTCCTCTTGCTGTTACGCACGCTATGATACCTCACATGTGTGGTTTGAAGAATGTTTCCATATGTGGGCGGGCCTTAAATGTGTAAGCCCCGCCCACATATTGAACCCCCGTTCAAACCCCACATGTGAGGTATCATAGCGTACGTTAGAGCGAGAGCAATACTTTTAGCACTAGACCTCCTCTGTAAATCTAAACTGGTAACCTGAAACACATAAAAAAGTGTTGCCTATGGGTATTTTCAAGTACTGAAGTTTGGCCCCATTCCATGAGTGTGTGCAATATTAAAGTGTAACATGTTGGGTATCTATTTACTCGGTGTAACATCATCTTTCACATTATGGCCATAAATTCGGCTAACTTTAGTGTATTCTTAATTTGTAACCACTTGAGCCCCAGAGCATATTACTGGTCACTGACGGGGCCATTTTTTGCATTTCAACACTGCGTAATTTTGACTGACAATTGCGTGGTTGTGCGACGTGGCCCCCAAACAAATTTGGCGTCCTCATCCTCCCCCCCCCCCCCCCTAAAATTTTTTATTTATTTTATTGTTGGTGGTATTTGATCACCTCTGCGTTTTTTCTTATTTTTGCTTGACCCAAAAATATAGCGACAATTTGGTAACTAAAAAAACATCTTTTTTACTGTTTGCTATAATAAATCTCCCCCAAAATATATTCCAAAAATGTTTGCCCTCAGTTTAGGCCGATAAGTATTCTTGGACATATTTTTGGTTGCAAAAAATCACAATAAGCGTTTGATTGGTTTGGGCAAAAGTTCTAAGTAGGGGTTGGTCTTATGGTTTTTTTAGGACTAATTTTTTGTTTTACTAGTAATGGTGGCTATCATTGTTTTTTCTGGCTACTGCGACATTGTGGCGGACACATTTTTGTGAGATTTGGCATTTTTGTAGCGAGCAATGGTATAGAAATGCATTGCTTACTATAAAAATGACACTGGCAGGGAAGGGGTTAACACTAGGGGCGCGGAAGGGGTTGAATATGTTACCTGGGTGTGTTCTAACTGTAAAGGGGGTGGGACTGTGTAGGGGAAATGACAGATCGCTGTTCATACATTGTAGGGACAGACGAGCAGGCATTCCCCCTGACAGGACCGGGATAAAGGGGAACTCCACCCCAAATTAGAAAAAAAAACGGCGTGGGGTCCCCCTTCAGGTGCACAACAGGCTCTTAGATTTGATCTGGAACACAAGGGGTTAACCCCACGCCAAAAAACGGCGTGGGGTTCCCCCTCAGATCCAGACCAAACCCTTCTCCCAGGCACGCAGTCTGGCCGGACAGGAATGGGGGTGGGGACGAGCGAGCGCCCCCCCCCCTCCTGAGCCGTACCAGACCACATGCCCTCGACATGGGGGAGTGTGTGCTGTGGGGGAGGGGGGCACTGCCCCCCCACCCCAAAGCACTCTTATCCCCATGTCGATAGGGACAAGAGCCTCTTCCCGACAACCCTGGCCGTTGGTTGTCGGGGTATGCGGGCGGGGGGCTTATCAGAATCTGAGAGCCCCCTATATTAAGGGGGCCCCCAGATTCTGGCCCCCCACCCTATGTGAATGAGTATGGGGTACATCGTACCCCTACCCATTCACCGGGTGGAAAAGTGTAAACACAAAAAAAACCACACCGAAAAAAATAATTTATTAGTCAGCTCCGGGGGTCTTCTGCCGGGACCCCCCACCACCAGCCCATTGGGCCCCGGGCTTCGCCGTCTTCTGCCGGGGGGGGACACCCACCGATGCTCTCCGCCATGTCCAGCCAGGCCCCCACCCCAAAATAAGCTCTTTCAGATCCGGGGGGGGGCCGGCCGAAAAAAGCAGAGAACAACGGGAGGCGGAGCCCGCACCGGTCTTCGCCGCCGCCTTCCGCCGGGGGGTACACCTACCCCCCCCCCGGTCTTCGCCGCCGCCTTCCGCCGGGGGGGTACACCTACCCCCCCCCCGGTCTTCCGCCGCCTTCCGCCGGGGGGGTACACCTACCCCCCCCCCGGGCTTCGCCGCCGCCTTCCGCCGGGGAGAGAGACACCCACCGATGCTCTCCGCCATTTTCGGCCAGGCCCCCTACCCCAAATCAAGCTCTTTTACATCCGGGGGGGGCCGGCGGAAATGGCGGAGAACAACGGGGGCGTCGCCACTCCTCGGTCTTCTAGCCGTCTTCTGCCGGGGGGGGGAAACACCCACCCATGCTCTCCGCCATGCTCGACTGTGCCCCCACCCCAAAATGAAGCTCTTTTACATCCGGGGGGGCCGGCCGAAAACAGCGGAGAACAACGGGGGTGTCGCCCCACCTCGGGCTCCTCCGCTTCTGCCTGGCTCCTCCCGAGGCCAGGGCTTCTTTCGCCGTCTTCCGCCGGAGGGCGCCACTCTCCGGGCTTCTCGACGTTGTCTTCCGCCGCGGGGGCCAGGCCTTCTTCTTTGCCGCCCCCTTCGAATTTTTCGGCCTGGACGGGGGTCGCACATCCCATCCAGGACTTGGACGTGGCGGGCTTCTCGTCGCTGTTTTCTGCCGCTGCCCCCTTCACCACGAAGCTCCGTGCTTGTTTGATGAGGGCAGCGGGCTTCCGTCGTCTTCTCCGGGGCGAGGGTCGTACATCCCCCCCCGGATTTCGTCGCCGGCTTCTGCCTGGCTCCTACTAGGGGCCAGGCCTTCTTTCGCCGTCTTCCGCCGGAGGGCGCCACTCTCCGGGCTTCTCGACGTTGTCTTCCGCCGCGGGGGCCAGGCCTTCTTCTTTGCCGCCCCCTTCGATTTTTTCGGCCTGGACGGGGGTCGCACATCCCATCCAGGACTTGGACGTGGCGGGCTTCTCGTCGCCGTTTTCTGCCGCTGCCCCCTTCACCACGAAGCTCCGTGCTTGTTTGATGAGGGCAGCGGGCTTCCGTCGTCTTCTCCGGGGCGAGGGTCGTACATCCCACCCCGGATTTCGTCGCCGTCTTCTGCCGCTGCCCCCTTCACCACGAAGCTCCGTGCTTGTTTGATGAGGGCAGCGGGCTTCCGTCGCAGTCTTCCGCCGCGGGGTGACACTCGCGGGCTTCTTCTTCCATTCGATGTTGACACGGCGAGGTCCGGCGCTGAAATGCCTTCTGAGCGGCGGGCAAGGACTTATATTGGCATTGGGCGTGGGCGTGGTTATGCCAACATGTGACCTTAACCCATGTGACAGTGATGTCACGTCACATCACTGTCACATGGGTTAAGGTCACATGTTGGCATAACCACGCCCACGCCCAATGCCAATATAAGTCCTTGCCCGCCGCTCAGAAGGCATTTCAGCGCCGGACCTCGCCGTGTCAACATCGAATGGAAGAAGAAGCCCGCGAGTGTCACCCCGCGGCGGAAGACTGCGACGGAAGCCCGCTGCCCTCATCAAACAAGCACGGAGCTTCGTGGTGAAGGGGGCAGCGGCAGAAGACGGCGACGAAATCCGGGGTGGGATGTACGACCCTCGCCCCGGAGAAGACGACGGAAGCCCGCTGCCCTCATCAAACAAGCACGGAGCTTCGTGGTGAAGGGGGCAGCGGCAGAAGACGGCGACGAGAAGCCCGCCACGTCCAAGTCCTGGATGGGATGTGCGACCCCCGTCCAGGCCGAAAAAATCGAAGGGGGCGGCAAAGAAGAAGGCCTGGCCCCCGCGGCGGAAGACAACGTCGAGAAGCCCGGAGAGTGGCGCCCTCCGGCGGAAGACGGCAAAAGAAGGCCTGGCCCCTAGTAGGAGCCAGGCAGAAGCCGGCGACGAAATCCGGGGTGGGATGTACGACCCTCGCCCCGGAGAAGACGACGGAAGCCCGCTGCCCTCATCAAACAAGCACGGAGCTTCGTGGTGAAGGGGGCAGCGGCAGAAGACAGCGACGAGAAGCCCGCCACGTCCAAGTCCTGGATGGGATGTGCGACCCCCGTCCAGGCCGAAAAATTCGAAGGGGGCGGCGGCAGAAGACCCTCAAAGTTAAAACCACCTTCACCAGGTGAATGGGTAGGGGTACGATGTACCCCATACTCATTCACATAGGGTGGGGGCCCGAAATCTGGGGGCCACCTTATTAAACGGGGCTCCCAGATTCTGATTGGCTCCCGCCCGCATACCCCGACAACCAATGGCTAGGGTTGTCGGGAAGAGGCTCTTGTCCCGATCGACATGGGGACAAGAGTGCTTTGGGGTGGGGGGGCAGCGCCCCCCTCCCCCAAAGCACACACTCCCCCATGTCGAGGGCATGTGGTCTGGTACGGCTCAGGAGGGGGGGGGGGGCGCTCGCTCGTCCCCACCCCCATTCCTGTCCGGCCAGACTGCATGCCTGGGATGAGGGCTTGGTACGGATCTGGGGGGGAACCCCACGCCGATTTTGGCGTGGGTTAACCCCTCACGTTCCGGACCAAGCCGGAGAGCCTATTGTACCCCTGGGGGGGAAGCCGCGCCGGTTTCACATTTGAAATTTGGCGCGGAGTTCCCCTTCAGTGTCAGCGCAGCCCGAGAACAGCTCGGAGCTTGCCGTGCGCCGCTCCAGGCAGTGCAAACACTGCTACGCCGCCTGGTATTTACCAAGATTTTCCCGGCGTACTGAAGAGGCGCGCGGTAAGCTCCGATTTTTCCCTCTGCGCATGCCCAGTATGCAAGTGAACCTTCCGAGGTTCTAGCGTACTTTGCAAGGGCACGGGGATCGGGTCCCAAAAGTCACTTTCCCTTTCAAATCGGCCCGCCACACAAGTTTAAACACATGTCACTACACTTCCCCTGCATCACCCCCCTCCCTCCCCTCATAAACTCCCGCCCGAATCCCCGATGTTTACATTACTAAATGCCGCACGCCAGCTCTGTACTGGCGTGCTGTGCGCCCTCTTCTGGGCGCATTAGGCACTTTAGTAAATGAGGAAACACGCTGCACTGGCAGCGTGTTTCTTTTGTAAATGTCAAAAACAGGTTTACTCCTGCTTGTGCACCATGAGTCTTGGCGCACAGGCTTGGTAAATCAGCCCCATTGTATTTTTTTTCTAAATTGTCGCTCTTTTTTGTTTATAGCGCAAAAAATAAAAACCACAGAGGTGATCAAATACCACCAAAAGAAAACTCTACTTTTGGGGAAAAAAGGACGTCAATTTTGTTTGGGAGCCACATCGCACTACCGCACAATTGTCAGTTAAAGCGATGCAGTGCCGGAAGCTGAAATTTCACCTGGGCAGGAGGGGGGTATATGTGCCCAGTAAGCAAGTGGTTAAGATTTTACTATCGGCTCCCGGGTGCTGTCGCCACCATCTTGGGTAAGGGAAGCCTGTGGCTTCATAGCCAGTTCCCTACTGCACATGCATGAAGCAGTCTGTGCTCTGTGAACGGCCTGGCCTGAAGTGGCGTGGGAAGGAGAAAGGGTGCCGAATGTCTGTATGACTAAGTCAAAGTCAGGTACCCGCTCCCCGGAAAGGTGTCAAATGTGACAATGGAGGGGGGGAGGAGACGAATAAGCAGAGCTTCCCCTTTTGGGTGAAGCCCTGCTTTAACAGCAGCTCTGCAGCAATTAAAGTAAATTAAGCACTGAAAGTTTATGCTGACAATCACTGCATGGGTCCAACATTTTGTTAATTACTTACAAGCTCTCTCTCTGCTTAAAATAAATGTTGAAACAGACTGTGTTACTACATCCTTTTAAACAGTGTTTGGGCAGTAGTGTACTGCAGGAAGTAAAATAGTATATTGCTCTCAAAATGGAGAGAAAAAGAAAACAAAGGAAGCCATACAGAACATTATAACCTGTAAAAGTGTAGGGTTTTCCTTTAGAAGAATTGAAAAGAAAGATAAGTATTTTCCTACCCCATCAAAAAGAACTTAAAACAACTGAACTGGAAGAAACTCTGACAGGAGGAGGTCTAGCAGTCTCAAAATCTCAAAGTCACAGCAGAATCAGAAGACAAGTGAAAAGTCAATAGGCTTACAGGACAACAGCTTCAGGCACAGCTTAAAGGAGAAGTCCAGCCTGAGCTTTTTAGGCTGGGCTTCTCATCTGGGTCACAGGAGCGGTCTGAAGCCTGCTTTCCACTGACGTCACTGCCATCATTCAAGGCAGCACGTCATTCCTACTTCCAAGTCTGGATCTAATCAATCCCCATCCACATACACCTAAGTTCTCCACCTTTCTTAGGGTCCATAAAAACTTGATTTGTCCACCAGGGTGGTCCAAAATCTCTGGCATCGGATCTCTGACCTAAAATGCCAGTAGATTTGTGCACTTCTGTATCCTTCCTATGTAATAAGTCTTCCCTCTTTTATTAAAGACACACAGAATTTGCTTAGACATGCAAAGGGGACCCATGTTCCTCTTTGTGCCCTACTCATTGCTATCAATATAGAATCTCTATATTTGAGCATTCCGCACGAGTGGGGAGCCAGGATGACTGGGTCACTTTATCGATTTATTCTGGATTTGCTCACCTTTATTCTAACCAGAAATTAATTTCTGTTTATGAATCAGCTTTTTCTTCAAACATGCTGTGCCCCATCTTATGCACATTTTTATCTAAGATGTTGGGAAAGAGTTTTTTTTTCTTGAGAGGCCTTTACACCCTGGCTCCCTTTTATTTTATGATGGTTTTGTTATATTAATAACTTGATGGTCATCTGGTCCGGTACTGAGAAGGAACTGTACTTGTTCTTGGAGCAACTAAATTCTAAAGCCCTGTACACACGTTCGGTTTGTCCGATAAAAACAGACCGATGGACTGTTTTCATCGGACAAACCGATTGTGTGTGGGCTCCATCGGTTTGATTTCCATCTGTGAATGCATTTTCCTAAAAATCTGATACAGTCTGTACGGAACTCCATCTGTCAAATATTCCTCGCATGCTCAAAATCAAGTCGACGCATGCTTGGAAGCATTGAACTTTTTTCGGCTTGTCGTAGTGTTGTACCTCACCGTTTTCATCGGACATGTCTGAAGGGATATTTTGGTCTGATGTGTGTACACACCATCAGACCAAAATCCCTGCGGACAGAGAAGGTGGCGACGTAGAAGACACCGACGTGCTCAAACAAGGAAGTTCAATGCTTCCACGCATGCGTTGAATCAATTTGACGCATGCGCAGGATTTCGGTCCGATGGTTGGGCGTACTAACCATCGAACATGTCCGTCGGACAGGTTTCCAGCGGAGAAGTTTCTAAGCATGCTTAGAAACTTTTGTCTGCTGGAAACCTGTCCACTAGGCCGTACAGACGATCGAACATGTCCGCTGAAACTGGTCTGCGGACCAGTTTCAGCGGACATGTCTCCATGTGTGTACGCGGCCTAAGTGTATTGTTCCCAACCAATGTCCCTGTTCATTACCATTCCCCCACCCCCCACCCCCAAAGTTTGGTTATTTTATAAACTGTCTGTTTAATTTTGATGTATGTATATATTATTTAGGTAATGTATGATTTTTTTAGTGGTTTATTTCTTGTGTGGTGTTCCTCCCTACAGGCTTTCTATAGGTGCTGGCCTCACAGGGCTGGTGTGCCCCTCACATGCAGTCCACTAGGGAGTGTACCTTTTGGCAGCTGTGGGAAAGGCTTGCCCTGTACCATCATGGTTGCCCTGGGCCTTTACCCACCCATGACATAACTTCAGGTGCAGTGGCCTGGTTCTGTTTTTTTTCTGGTGGGTGTGCGGCTCTGGAGGGAGGAGGGGGGGTAGGTATCTGTGACTCTCCCCTTGCTGTCCTGTGGGCAATGTATCTGTGGACGGGCTTCATCCACGGTATGTTAATGCCTGATTTGGGCACTGCACATGTGCCGTGATTGTATACGCTATATTATTTTGTTTCCCTTATCCACTTGTCCACCGGGCCTATTTTGACACTTCTGTCCTTCATGTAAAAATCTAATTTGTTTTGCTAGAAAATTAATCAGAACCCCCAAACATTATATATTTTTTTTAGTAGACACTCTAAGGAATAAAATGGCGGTCATTGAAACTTTTTTTCTTGCACGGTATTTGCGCAATAATTTTTCAAATGCCTTTTTTTGGGAAAAAAATTGTTTCATGAATTAAAAAATAACAAAACAGTAAAGTTAGCCCAATTTTTTTGTATAATGTGAAAGATGTAGTTATGCCAAGTAAATAGATACCTAACATGTCATGCTTTAAAATTGTGTGCACTCATGGAATGGCGCCAAACTTTGGTACCTAAAAATCTCCATAGGTGACGCTTTCAATTTTTTTACAGGTTACTATTTTCACGTTACAGAGGAGGTCTAGTGCTAGAATTGTTGCACACGCTCTAACACACACGACGATACCTCACGTGTGGGGTTTGAACAGCGTTTACATATGTGGGCGGGACTTGTATGCGTGTTCGCTTCTGCGCGCGACATAACAGGGACAGAAGCTTTTGAAAAAAATAAGTTTTATTTAATTATTTTTATTTTACTTAATATTTTTTATTTTTACACTTTAAAAAAAAAATTGGATCACTTTTATTCCTATTACAAGGAATGTAAACATCCCTTGTATTAGGAATCCCTGTGACAGGTCCTCTTTATGGAGAGATGTGGGGTCAATAAGACCCCACATCTCTCCTCCAGGCTTACAAGCATGAAATCGGTGAAAAAAGAATCACCGATTACATGCCTACAGCCGCGATTGCGGCTTTGTTTACTTTGTTTACTTCCGGGTACCGAGTGTGACCATCTGGTCACCAGTCATCTCTATGGATCTGCTACAAGCACCGGCCGATTCGCTCTCCGGGCCTCCGATGGCACGGGAGAGCCCGGAGAAGCACCGGATGGCGGCGGGAGGGAGGGGACGTCCCCTCCCGCTGCCTAGAAGAACGATCAAGCGGCGGTTCCGCCGCTTTTATCATTCTTATGGTGCACAGAATCACCGGCTGAAGACGGCGATATCTGAATGATGCCTGCAGCTGCATGCATCTTTCAGATATCCCCGCACAAAGTGGAGGACGCCATATGACGTCCTTGGTAGGCAAGTGGTTATGAAAGTGGAGTTACCATTTAAGTCCTCCAAGTCCAAGAAAAAAAATAACATGTTTATGATAAAAAGAACATTTTTATTCATTGTGCTATCTGTCTATCTACTCCAAAGTAGGGGCCTATAATGCTGCTTTCACTGCAGATAGGCTAAAAGCTTAGTTCTATTTTTTTGTGTTTGTTTTAGTAAATTGTATTAAAGAATATTCAGATGAGTACATCATATGAATTTAGACAAGCAATTTGCATGAATTATTTTTATAGACTATACTCGCCACTGCACTGCACTGTATATCTCTGAGAAAAAAAGTTAAATATATATTTTTGCAAATTGCTATTCATGATTTACATATGAGAGACATCCAGTTATATACTTCTATACAGGTCTGCTTCTGATGTAATGTAGACTGCAGGTGGTTTCAGGTAGAATATTATGCACTGTAAGATACACATCTATATGAAAGAGATGATAGCAGAGAAAAATACGGACAATGCAAGCCTGTGATTTTCCACAGTATGCCAATTCACAATATGCACGGAACAGTATAAGAGCTCTTGGATGTTCTAACCTCAAAGGCTTGTTTTCACCATCATTTTGATATAAAAAAAATCAGTGGACTTAAAAAAAAAGATGTGCGGGTATTGTTTGGTCCTTTCTAGGCTCTTTGAAATAAACACAAGCCATAAGGGTCTATCACAGTTCTCAGAATTGTGTTGTATACACTGGATTGTCCTCTGTAGGGTTTGACCTAGAAAAGTATTGTGTGGCAAACTAACATCTAATATAAATTTAGGGGACTCAGGGATTCCCTACAACCCTGAGACTCCAACAAAACAGGTGGGCGGGGAGGACTATACCGGTACAGTATGAGTTGGTTGAGAGCAACCAGAGTAATTCACATAAGGTAGATTATAAAAAAGGTTTATTCACATAAAAACATCAAATAAAGTAAAACATACAAAACATATAGGAACGATACAAACACATTTAACCAAGATCTGAACACCGGTCATATAATCCCTTCTGTTAGAAAGGGAGGGATCTCAATGTAGAAATTGGAGTCGTGAGACAGGCAGTCTCTGGTCTCAACTAGTTTCGCGAGTTGTTTCGCTTCGTCAGGAGACAATCTAAAATATAATACAGGAACTACAATCAAATATTTCAAAAAACACAGATACATTATTTGCCACCAGGGGGTATATAGGACAAAACCCCTGGGTGTTAATAAAAAACATAGTAAGGGAATTTTGTCGATCATGTCGCCTACCTACCGGCACATCGTCCATTGACCCAATCATCCAAGGCAGGTAATAGGTAAGTACCTAGCAGCTGGACCAAGAGAATTCTTGGGGTAGACCTAATGGTAAGGATATATATCACTTATGTGAAGGTAGTATATTGAAGGTACGGGAAGGGGGGGGGGGAAACAACACAAAGGGGGGAGAAGAGAGGGGCGGGCAGGAGGGAATGGAAAAAAGGAAAGATGGGGGGGGGAGGGGAAGGGGAATGGGCAAAGGGAGTGAGGGAACGAGGGGAAGGGATTGGAGCGTGGGAAGGAGGGGGAGCCCCATGTGAAAATAGTGCAGGGGGAGTGAACTATCCAAGGGGAGAAGAAGCAACCCTGGTTTGTTTGAGGAAGGAGGGGGGGGGAATAAAGGGGGGAAAAAGGAAAGAAAGGAAAGGGGGAAAAAGGGAGAAAGAAAAATAAGGGGGGAGGGAAAAGAGGGGGGGGGCAGGGTAGGGGGGAAGAAAGGGGGGGGAACAAACGGGGGGGAAAGATGCAGCCGGAAACCCCATAAAGTGAGCAGAGTGAACACCACAAAGCTGAGAAAGAGGGATCACCAATGTGGATATAGTGCAATACCATGTAAATTTGTGACTTAATGACCAAAGAGATATATTACCTATGTGTCCCAATGGGTATCAAGAAGTAATGGAGGACAGAAAAGGGGTCCCAGGACTACAACAGTCCCCTTTAAAAGGGTTACTCGGATAACACTGTGGTTAGACCTGCATAGCATATATGTTAAGGTCTATGCGCATCAAAGGGTAAAGCAGTTACCAAACTCCTGCTGGTAGCAGCGCTGGTTCCTAGTAAACAAGTATAAAGATAGTATGAGTAAAGTGTGGAACAAACACTAGAAAACACATAAAGGAAAAGAGAAAACAGAATCAAAACAGCAAAAAGGTCTGAGCGCAATGAAGAGAGAACCAGTGTACTCACTTAAACGTGTATGGTAATACACATGTCCTGGGACCCAGTCCGGTGCACATAGTGTGCTGTGAACTGGGTTTAAATGGAAGCCTGATGAGCAGGTGGGCGTATGAGGGTCCAGAAAAGGGGGCGTGGCTGTCCATATGTTGTCTCCATTGGTCTAGTGATGTTTGTAACATCTAATGCCGCATACACACGATCGGAATTTCCAATGGAAAAGGTCAGACAGACTTTTTCCATTGGATATGTGAATCCACTGCATGTGAATTGAGTTTGGTGGTCTCAGCCCGGCCCCCGGTGGGTGTGCTATGCGAGGTAAGCCTGCGCTTAGTATGCCCACCCCCTCCCACAAAACCACCACACTTACACGCACTCGAAATTGGGTTAACATGCACGCACTATGGCCACGCGGTCTCTAAAAAAAGAGAGGCGAAGGACTAACAGGGCTGGCTGAGCGGGCTAGATCCTCTCACTCCCTCATAGGAGAGTCCCTCTGCCCCGTTGGGCTTCAAAGCGGAGCAGATAGGACGGGCTGTGTGGGAGGACCCTCTCACACCCACCATTGCCACCCGGGGGCATGGAGAAAGATGGCAGATTGCCTCTGGGGGAGGTCTGCCTACTCCCAACTCCTGCAGTCCGGCTCCTCTCTCGAGTACACGCACAAAATACACTTAAACATTTAAAAAAAATAAAAAAAAAAGATATAAATGAATGAGCAATATATCATGGATTTGAATGAATTATCATTATTTATTTATTTGTGCATTTATGATAGAGTTTTTTTTTTTATAACGGATTTCGATATGGATTATGTTGTTTTGACATTAGCGGAACAATTTTTTTACCACCGCCCCTTTAAAGGCGTGGCTCTTTTTGACACTGACAATTTTCAATTACACCATTCCCTATAAAAGCGCTTGCCCATGGTGTGCGAGACTAGCCTAGCTCTGTGGAAGAGGGTGCGCCCCCGAAACATGTTAGGGGTACCCCGTGTTTTGTGCATGTCCATGCACTGTGTTTATGGCTTTTTGTCAGTTTCATTTTGTGAGTACCCACTTTTACACATTTTTTTATTATTATTAAATTATCTCTGTTAATGCACTAGGTGTGCACGCCTTCCATTTCTGTTTTTCTTGTAGTTTCTTTCGGATTACCCCATCTGAAGAAGGCAGAATCCACCTAGCTTTGGGATACCATATATGCCTTTCACACCACCATTTTATCTGATATCTGTTACGCCACACCTTGGAAGACCTATTGGAAGTGACTGTGTTTTTTGCATTCTTTTTAAAGGTGAACTTATCCTTTAACAGTAACTTTTTAAGAGTTTTCTAAATATTGAGACCTGTAGTTATGCAAGTCATCTGTAGCTCTAGCTGTTTGTGAAATTTGGTATTGTGGCATGACCATAGTATACAGTATATGTAGAAATGTATACTAAATGTATGGATATTTGCCCTTCTGGTGTCATTCTAGACAACCATATATCCAATCGACATGTGCATTAGTGTTGCTCACGAATATTCGCATTGCGAATATTCGCTACGAATATTGCATATTCGAGTATTCGCGAATAACTCGAATATTGGGGCGAATATTCGCTATGGCGAATATTCGTATTTTTTCAAATTTATTTTTAAAACAGATCACATCCTAGTGATCTCCATCGACGTCTAAAAGCATTGCTGGTATCATTAGAGAGAGACCCTGGGCCGAGTAGCATTGCGAATTTTCGGCAACATAAAAGAATGGCATCAGCTACTCGGCCCTTCGGCAAAAGGAATATTGCGCGATATTCCTTTTGCCGAATATTCAAGTTATTCTGATTGGCTCTGATGCAAAAGAAGGGCGGAGAAGATAATCGCGCAATATTCCTTTTGCCGAATATTCGAGTTATTCTGATTGGCTCTGATGCAAAAGAAGGGCGGAGAAGATAATCGCGCAATATTCCTTTTGCCGAATATTCGAGTTATTCTGATTGGCTCTGATGCAAAAGAAGGGCGGAGAAGATAATCGCGCAATATTCCTTTTGCCGTATATTCGAGTTATTCTGATTCGCTCTGATGCGCCCTTCTTTTGCATCAGAGCCAATCAGAATAACTTGAATATTCGACAAACGGAAAATTGCGCGATTATCTTTTTAGAAGAGAAGAGAGCTATAAGACTTATTTAAAAGAGATAACACAATGCTTCCGATATATGTGCCCAGCTCAAATTTCATGAATCGGGTTTACATCCACTTTAACTCTATTAGTCCAAGATTATTCTACATAGAGAGGAAAGATTTGACATAGAGAGAAAAGATTCAACATTATAAAGACAGTGTTGGGGTAGACCATTTGACATGTACGACAAAGATTCGACGAAGCAGCGAAAAACATACAAATGTTGAATCTGTCATTGAAGGCTTATGGTGTCTATCAAAAGTTCTAAGAAGATTCGATAAGCAGCTAAACTGCACGACGCCGCAATCGTACATTTTCGGTCAAATGCTCTGCCCATAGGCTATAAGGAGAATTGGAATGTTAGTTGACTAGTAATAATAATTCATAAATATAATTATTACTAGTCATACAACATTAGAATTCTTCTATAGCTTGTAGGCGGAACATTCGACCAGAAATGTAAGTTTAGCTGCTCCGTCAAATCTTCTTAGAACATTCGACAGACACCATAAGCCTTCAATTGACAGATTTGACCTTAATTAATTCAGATTTTCGGATGAATGAATTTTATAACAAAACAAAATGAATAAAAACAAATTTTGGTAACTAAATTAATTAATTTTTCGGACGAAAATGAAATTCCAAAACAAAATATTTCAGTGTGCACATGTCTAATATTCAATATATATGGTTACCTAAAATATATTATGCATGATACCAAATGGCATTTGTCTTTGTTAAACTGTATGAGTGTACTTGTATATTTTGTTTAATTTTTTTCCCTTGTTTTTTATTTTTTCCTACTTTTCTTTCATAGGAGTAGGCAGTTTTTCATATGTAACAATACAGAAAATTATAGTTTTAGGGTAAAGCAGACAATAGAAATGTTTGCTACATTGTGACTGATGAATACATATAAGCTTGGTATTTGCTTTCTTCGGCAAACTGTAATTTTGGAAGTTTATGTTAAATGATAATTGCTAGGTATGTAAATTACTTTTCTGCTTTATGGGAGGAGAGAGTAGGGAAACATATGGTAATAGACACATACATACAGTAGTTAAAAATAGAGACCAAGAGAAATAGAGAAAGATTATGTGGACAGATAGATAGAAGAAAGAGAAGCAATATTATTAGGGTTAATTACACAATAACCTAAGCCAGCCATAGATGATGGATCAATTTTCTTGCCTGCAACCACAGGTCATTCGGTGTTGATGGGGGAATCCTTCCGATTAAACCATGGTGTTCTCCCGGTAGGGGGGGGCTATCCCTGCCGGGAGAACACAGTGATTACTGCTAGTTGATATATTAGCCACTAGCAATAATTACATGTAAAATATGACAGGGTGGTTGTACCCAATTTGATCAACTTTGGTACATTCAGTCTGCCCATACATGGTTTGAATCTCAGCTGGTTCCTGCAGAACCAGCAGAGATTCAAACTGTCTATGGCCAGCTTTATTCTACTGTTAATCTACAGCAATTAATCATAACACTTCACACATAAATATGGCATAGCCATAGCCATGCAGATAGATCACCTAGGAAACACATGATATTGAGTGAATTTGCGGTCAGGCTATGGGCAATCAAGTATATACTGACCTCTTTAGCTGCACACACTGTGAAGTAATTAATTCTTCAATTCGTATTACACCCAAAACCAAATATGTAATTTATTGTAGCTTACAAATCATTAAATATGGTGGCTGCATTTGTTTTCTTTGTCTTTAAATTGCCCCCCATCCCCGTTTTCACTGTGTGACTAGCAATACACCTCCTGTATTAGAGTACCTATACTGTGGATGAAGAGTGACACAGTAAACAGACACCTTTATACAGCAACATTGATACACTGGGAGGGGGTGAGTGTTAGATGCACTAGCAGATTTAGGGGTCATGTGAATGCATAGTGACAGGCACTCTGAGAACGTCATGTATGATAAAGCATGCCAGAGTGGTGCAACATACTGACGTCACTACGCATTCAGAAAGTCACGTGTGACGAAACATGTCAGGGTGGTGCTACGTACTGACGTCACTATGCATTCACCTGACCCCAGAAGCATGGGTGTTCACTTGGGAGTTTTTTTTTTCACAAAAGTTTTTATTGAGAAGAAAAAATGAGGTTACAAGTGCAACATAGTTAACATATTTAACATTCCCAATGTAAGTAAAACGTTTTAATCAGGCCACAGAAATCATAGGGAGTATCACATTAGGAGTGTGGAAATATAAAGAAATTATTTTAGGCTAATGGGAATTTTATGGATTATCAACACATAAATCCAGTTAGAACAGGAATCTAAGTGAGAGCAAATATACCTGCCGATGATTGCAAAGACCCCTATAGACCAATGTCAACAGGTCTATCCATGGTCATGAAAGAGCTCATAAACTCAATGTTATTATGGCCTTATAAGCATTAGGAATTCTTGTCAAGGTTCCTAGCTAACATTAGATCAATTACATTGCTATTGGAGAGGAAAGAAAAAAAGGGGGGAGGGGAGGGTAAGAAGAGACAGAAATACAGAATGGGGTTGATGTAGGAAAAGAGCAAAAGCGGGGGAGAAGTGAAGGAAAGCTGTAACAAAGAAAGAATAGAGGATAGTAGGGACCGCTAATTGCCTCGCCCCCCCCCCAAAGGTCAGCATAAGGCGTGGGTAGAATAGCAGTGAGCAGTCTAAGTGACTAAGTGTTGAGTTGGAAAGAAAGATTTATAGTAGTTCGTAGTCCTAAAGTGTGTCCAACAGGTCCAAATCAATGTAAATTTCTGAATACGATCCTGGGATGTGTGTATCAATTCCTCCATCTCCACTTTGGAACTGGACGTTCTTGTTAATAGTGGACTTTCTATATCCACTTTAGTTTTATATTCACTTTGAACTTTCTTATTTTTTTTTCATACATTTTTTTTTCTTTATTGCCATAATATCTATTCATATAACTATAGCACATGTGGGTATGTGTACACTATTGTGATTTTTGGATTTTCAGGTTTAAGTTTTTCACACTTTGCCTTTTACATACATATATCTGTTCACATTGGTACATGCATGCAATTTCAATGCATTAATTGCTTTGAGGTTTATTTATTGAAATACAATAGCGTATTCTAGTAATATTTTTTCTTTCACAGATTTTTCCTCACTGTATTTTTCAGTGTGATATTTAATGAGTTATACTAATTTTCTGTCAGCAACTGCAATTTTCTAGCATATATTGTCTATTTCGCTGCATTACTCTCACTTGTATATTATATAGCACGACTATATTCTTTTTATAAAGTGTGACAAATATGCAAAACAATTAAAAACAAGAAAGGGGGCAAATACTTTTTCACACAACTGTATGTCAGCATTACAGATAGGGTATATAGGTCAGAATTACAGATTCGGTATATAGCTCAGCATTACAGTTGCGGTATATAGCCCAGCATTACACATATATAGGTCAATTTTATTTTAAATAGATCACCCCCAGTATATTGCATAGAGACAAAAACAGCTCTGGCATACCCCCCCCCCCGGCGCAGGGTGCATGGTTCTAGCAGCAACTTCCCGCCCCGCAAGAGGTCAAGCACTTACCTTGCTGTAGTGTCCTCCCCTCCTGTGTCTCCTTTGGTTTGGGCAGAGGGCAGTAGCAGTGGCGGTGTCCGCTCCTCATGCTTCCTCCGCTCTGTGTCTCCTCTTCCGCCAAAGCACTGGGCATCCAATAGGATTGCCTGGCACTTTCGCCAATAGGGAAATAGGTCTCACTGACTTGCCTCTGGATTGGCAGGGAGGCACTATAGTGTGAAAAATAGCAAAGTTTTATTTGCTATGGTCACATTATTGGGTGGAATTCACTCTTTTTTGAAGCCTATAAGAGCCTCTGGCTCTAATCAGGTGCTTTAAAAAAACACCCCCACCATAGGAATCCATGTATCCGGCGTCCTGAAAGAATATGGGTGCATGGATAGGGGGCAGTGGCAAGGATGGGGGGGGGTGCAATGCACATCATATTAAAACTGTCAACCACAAATAGACTGGCACAAACAAGCTAGCACACATAAACCATAAGACAACTGTAATGATAAAACAAACAAACTGTCCCTTAAGTCCATTCCATAGGGCAGGCTAAACCTCAGAGAAAGAAACAGACTGTAGTTATGGAAAAAAAAGAATCAATAGAAGCGCTTTTAAGGGTAGACTTTAGGACACGTTTTATATAATCATAGAATTGGCCACTTACAGTGCCTTGAAAATGTCCCTTGAAATTTTCCAAATTTTGTCATGTTACAACCAAAAACGTAAATGTATTTTAATGGGATTTTGTGCGATAGACCAACACAAAGTGGCACATAATTGTGAAGTGGAAGGAAAATGATAAAAAGTTTTCAAATTTTTCTACAAATAAATATGTGAAAAGTATGGCATGCATTTGTACTCTGCTCCCATGAGTCAATACTTTTCAGAACTACCCCTAGCTGCAATTACAGCTGCAAATCTTTTTTGGGGATGTCTCTACCAGCCTTTCACGTCTAAAGAGTGAAATTTTTGCCCATTATTTCTTGCAAAATAGCTCAATCTCTGTCAGATTGGATGGAGAGCATCTGTAAACAGCAACTTTCAAGTCTTGCCACAGATTCTCAATCAGATTTAGGTCTGGACTTCGACTGGGCCATTCAAGCACATGGATATGCTTTGATCTAAACCAGGGGTAGACAACCTCCGCACTCTAGCTGTAGTGAAACTACAAATCCCATCATGCCTCTGGCTCTAGGAGTCATGTCTGTGATTGTCAGGGTCTTGCAATGTCTCATGGGACAATGTCTCAGGGGTTGCCTACCCCTGATCTAAACCATTCCATTGAAGCTTTGGCTGAATGTTTAGGGTCATTGTACTGCTGTAAGGTAAACCCCAGTCTCAAGTCTTTTGAAGAATTTTGCAGATTTTAATGCCGCGTACACACGATTGAACATTCCGACAACAAAACCATGGATTTTTTTCCGTCGGAATGTTGGCTCAAACTTGTCTTGTGTATACACGGTCACACAAATGTTGTGAAATATTCCGAACGTCAAGAACACGGTCACGTACAACACTCAAATGTCCGATGGAGCGTACACATATCCGACCAAAAGCTCACGTTGAACATTTGTTGTCGGAAATTCCGATCGTGTGTATGCGGCATAACAGGTTTTCCTCTAAGGCCCCATACACACGAGCAGACAGATTTGTTCAAATCGGTCAGACAGACCGATTTGAACAAATCTGTTCAACAAAAATCCCTGCCGGCAGAGGGCACGCTAACGTGGTGGTGACATTGACGCCACCACGTCACCGCACCAGGAAGGAAAACACTTCCGCGCATGCGTCAAAACTATTCGACGCGTGTGCGAGAAGACATTTCTGCTGGTTAGCGTACTAACCAGCAGACATGTCGGGCGGACGGGTTCCCAGCCGACAGATTTGAAAGCATGCTTTTAAATCTGTCGGCTGGCCAAATCCGTTGGCTCGCCCGTACACACGATCGAATCTGTCTGCTGGGACGGTCTGGCAGATTGTTTCCAGCAGACAGATTTGATTGTGTGTACGCGGGCTAAGATTACACTATATTTGGCTCCCATCAACTCTGACCAGCTTCCCTGTCAAAGCTGGATACACCCAGATCTGGTGGAGTTTTTTCCCAAAGAGATGAGCTATAGTGATGTCGCGAACCTAAATTTTCCCGTTCGCGAACTGCGAACTTCCGCAAATGTTCGCGAACCGGTGAACCGCCATAGACTTCAATAGGCAGGCGAATTTTAAAACACACAGGGACTCTTTCTGGCCACCGAAGTGATGGAAAAGTTGTTTCAAGGGGACTAACACCCGGACTGTGGCATGCCGGAGGGGGATCCATGGCAAAACTCCCATGGAAAATTACGTAGTTGTCGCAGAGTCCGTTTTTAATCCATAAAGGGCATAAATCACCTAACATCCCTAAATTGTTTGGAATAACGTGCTTTAAAACATCACGTTTGATGTTGTATCTATCAGGCACTGTAAGGGTTAGGGTTAGGGTTAGGGTTAGGGTTACAGATAGGGTTAGGGTTAGAGTTAGGGTTACAGATAGGGTTAGGGTTAGGGTTACAGATAGGGTTAGGGTTAGGGTTACAGACAAGGTTAGGGTTCACAGTGACAGACTAAACTTTGACAGACCAAACTCCCCGTTTAACGCAGCGCCAACAACCGCAAACAGTCCATCATCATCAACTGATTCACTTGTATCTGACAACTCAGCAAAGGAAGCAGCAGCGGGTACAACATCATCATCATCACAGCATACGTCCATGTTTGTAATGCTGCCTGACTGAGACATATCCCATTTATCTACATCCCTTTGCAATAATTGTTGCGCATCACTCATTTCTTCCAAATCATGTGTAAATAACTCCTCTGACAGATCAAGTAAAGCAGCTGTGATGCTAGTGTTGATGGTGGCGGCAGGCAGGTGAGTGCTAACTTGAGAGGTGCCCGAAGCTGAGCTGGAGGAGGATGGTGTGTCAAGGTTCCCAGCTTAAGCTGTAGTAGATTGGGTGTCCTGTGTTAGCCAGTCAACTATGTCCTCAGAACTTTTCGAGTTCAGGGTATGTGGCCTCTGAACACTAGGTAATATTCTAGGGCCAAAGGGAATCCCCGCACCACGACCACGACGGCCCCTGCGGGGTGGCCTGCCTCTGCCTGTCATTTTTTTATATTAGTTTAGTTGTACTATGCGTGCAAGGTACTTTGACAATTGACACCAGATCTGAGTGGCACTAGTGACACTGGCAGAGGCTGGCAGAGTAGACGCTATAGGTCTGACAAAAAAAACACTCACAGACAACTAACTGTTATTCTCTATTGCATTCAAAATTGTGTGTTTTCATTTAAATGTAATGTACTGTGCTACCAGATCTGAGTGGCACTGGTGACACTGGCAGAGTAGACGCTATAGGCCTGACAAAAAAAAACACTCACAGACAACTGCTATTCTCTATTGTATTCAAAATTGTGTGTTTTCATTTAAATGTAATGTACTGTGCCACCAGATCTGAGTGGCACTGGTGACACTGGCAGAGGCTGGCAGAGTAGAAGCTATAGGCCTGACAAAAAAATACTTGCAGAAAACTAACTGCTATTCTATATTGCAGTTAAAATTGTGTTTTTTATTTAAATGTAATGTACTGTGCCACCAGATCTGAGTGGCACTGGTGACACTGGCAGAGGCTGGCAGAGTAGAAGCTATAGGCCTGACAAAAAAATACCTTCAGAAAACTAACTGCTATTCTCTATTGCAGTTAAAAAAAATGATTGCTGATTCATTAGTCCTAACAAGGAGCAGAGATCAGATGATTCTTTCAGAACTGGAGTACTGGAAGACAGAGCAGCTTGCAACACTGTACCCCTTTAACTAGCACAGCACCCCACAGCTCTGGGCCCCTTTAAATAGCACCCTGCACCACTGGATCCCTGTATATTACACAGCACCCTGCACCACTGGATCCCTTTATATTACACAGCACCATGCACCACTGGATCCCTGTATATTACACAGCAGCTTGCAACACTGTACCCCTTTACATAGCACAGCAACCCACACCTCTAATCTAACTAAACTATACAGTGT
Organism: Rana kukunoris; assembly: GCA_029574335.1. Classification (NCBI taxonomy): domain Eukaryota; kingdom Metazoa; phylum Chordata; class Amphibia; order Anura; family Ranidae; genus Rana; species Rana kukunoris. The sequence goes on along the minus strand of CM056058.1, from coordinate 116,310,779 downwards.
ATAAATATATGTACAACTGCTAAGATGTATATATGTTCTCTACACACTGTAAGATTAACTACCTAAGCTGGCTGCTCTATCTATCTAAAGGCAAAAGAGCCTCCTTTCCCCGTAGAAGCCCGTTTGGATGAAACGCCGCGTCGGGTGGAGCTAAGTATCGCAGACGTCACCACGTTCATGAGCTTGCCAGCTGGCTGACCTGATCGTTTGCACGCCTAGCTGGAAGCATCTGCACAATTGCTTTTTGTATCTTTGCCGAGAAACTTGGATATGTGCAGGGTGAAGGACTGTTTGTTTTTTAATTATGTCAGTGTAAACTGAATAAAACTGTCAGTTTCTTTTAAACCTGTTACACTATGGAGTTCCTTTTTTTCTCTATCTTCCACGATATCCTAAACAAGCTGAATACCTGAGCCACAATTTGGAGTGAGATATCCCTTGGAGTGGTAAATCTCTTCAGCCGTTCGAAGTAGTCTTGAGCTGTCAGCAGTGGAGTGATTTCCAGGACCCAGCCGTGGATAAGTGTTTCTAAATGCCTTATTGACCCCTGGAAGGGTCCAACATTGCGGTAAGCGGCCATCTATTACTTCCCCACATAAGAACAGCTAAGCGACACCATTGGAATTCTCTGCAACACTACATTGGAAATTCCCTATGAACTGTGTTTTTAAAGGCTTTAAGAAATAAGTTTTTCAACACCTAATAATTGGAATCCTATTTGGGACGTTGCACATTTCTTATTTGTACATATTTTTTTCACTATTTGCAGGTTGCTGTGGAAACACACATACACATATTTGTTATATATGTTACATTGTTGCGCACCTTTGTCTTTTGTATATATATGCTCTATCTATCTGACTAAAAGATATTACAGTCTCGCAGCACTGATTTAAAAAAAAAAATGATTGCTGATTCATTAGCCCTAACAAGGAGCAGAGATCAGATGATTCTTTCAGAACTGGAGTACTGGATGACAGAGCAGCTTGCAACACTGTACCTCTTTAACTAGCACAGCACCCCACAGCTCTGGGCCCCTTTAAATAGTACCCTGCACCACTGGATCCCTGTATATTACACAGCACCCTGCACCACTGGATCCCTTTATATTACACAGCACCATGCACCACTGGATCCCTGTATATTACACAGCAGCTTGCAACACTGTACCCCTTTACATAGCACAGCAACCCACACCTCTAATCTAACTAAACTATACAGTGTATAAATATATGTACAACTGCTAAGATGTATATATATTCTCTACACACTGTAAGATTAACTACCTAAGCTGGCTGCTCTATCTATCTGACTAAAAGATATTACAGTCTCGCAGCACTGATTTAAAAAAAAAAATGATTGCTGATTCATTAGCCCTAATAAGGGCTGTTTGAGACTTGGGAGTGCTGTTATAACAGCAGAGATCAGATAAATCTTCCAGGAATGGATTTCAGGAGCCCTAGCTAACACTGTCCCTATGCAATCGGCAGCAGAGAAACTATCCCTCCTCTCACTAAGAATCCAGCAGCAGAATGAACGTAAAATGGATGCTGCCCTACAGGTGGGAGGGTCTACTAGGGAGGGTATGCTGCTGATTGGCTGAAATGTGTCTGCTGACTGTGAGGTAGAGGGTCAAAGTTTTCTCAATGTTAATTAATAGGGGGCGGGTCGAACATCGCATATGTTCGCCCGCGGCGGCGAACGCGAACATGCCGAAATCGCCACGAATAGTTTGCGGGCGAACCGTTCTCTACATCTCTAATGAGCTATTGAATTCTTAATGTTTTTTTTTTCTAGTAAAGAGCCTTCTTATCCTTTCTAAAATGGCCAATTCTGTAATTTAATAAATCTTGTCCTAAAGTCTACACTTATGCCCCTTACACACGGTCTGAATTTCCGATAGAAAAAGTCAGATGGACATTTTCCATCGGAAATTCCAACCATGTGTATGCCCCATCTAAGTAATTCCATCGGAAATTCTGATGAATTGCTTTAGAGTTTACATAGAGAACATGTTCTCTTTTCCTCTGATGGAATTCCGTCGGAATTCCGATGTGAATTCAGTCGAACAAATGTCCGATCGTGTGTACGGGGCATTAGAGGTGCTTCTGCTGTTTCTTTTCATTCAAACTGTAAGACTGTCTTAGATGCAAAAAAAAAAAAAGGAAAAATTGCTAATGACACAGATTGGACATCAAAATCCATTTAAATCACATATTTGTTTATAGTAAACATTGGACTTGCATCGTATATGTTTGAGAAAAGTTTATAATGCCACGATGAAATGTTAGGCTCTAAAAGACAACAGATTAATATATATGAATATCTAGAAATAATTACAGTGGCATATTACAAGATACGTTTAGCAAGGGAAATAGCTGAATTGCTATGGAAACCAGTTTTGCATGTGTGTAAATGAAAGATTTTCAGTAGCCCATTATCTGTAGATTGTGCATTTAGAAAATAAATTGTGTAGCTTCATAAGGGACATTTTATTTGGCTCATAGACAATAGAAAAGGCTATTTGAAGTATTATTCTGCTAAATAAAACAAATCATTTTATAATCCATAATTATGACAATTAGCACATTTTCCAGTGATAAATTGCCATTGGCAAAAGTTTTGTAGTTTATGAATGAATACAAGGCTTCCTCTGATTGGCTGAGGCGGAGATTGTGACCTCATCTGCTCACCTCTACACCTTGATGGAGTGCTGTGTTATTGTCTTGGTGGCTATCATTTGACTTTTTTGGGAATAAATCACAGTGGATCGTTCCTGTTGTGCAGCTTTTTTTCTTTCTCATTGATCACAGTTGGCGAGACGTGGCTTGCACCGAGCGCATCCGGACTGCAGTGATTGCTCATCTGGAGCGGTGTTCCTTTCTTTGAAACCTCTCCACCTCAGACAGCCAGAGAAAGCTTTGTATTCTTTCATAAAATGAATGGAATGTGAAGTCCTTGAACTTTTGCTCTAATATTATGTATAATAGACAATTCCTTTATTAAAAATAAATAAGTGTCCTGCATTGTCCATCCATCTTCAATCACGCTGCCTTATGGACCCCAAAAAATGGGAGACCTTGCGGCGACTGCTGTCTCTTGGCTGTGACAGCTGTTATATAGGCAAGAGCGGGGCCATCCGGTGATGTAACCAAGTGACACCGCCCCCTTCTGACATCATGTGTCATCATAGGGGTAGGGTCACACAGATGTCAGCGGGTGGCCCAATCCTTGCCTATATAACATCTGTCAAAGCTAAAAGACAACATGGGAGCAAAGTTTTTTTTTTTTTTTTTTTTTTCATCAGTCGGCGTGATTGAAGATGGATGGACATTTTTTGTCAAAGACTGTCTATTGTGTTTTTTAAAATGTTGAGACTTTTTTTTTGTGAATGGGTAGGGGTAAAATGCACCACATACCCATTCACATGGGGTGGGGAGGGATCTATGGACCCCCTTGTTGAACAGTGTGTGGTGATGAAATTTATTGTGAATGTAAAACCCACAGATATCTACCGAAGACTTTAATCACAGTATCGTGATGAGACGCTCAGCCGCAGTAAGATATTTGAATGGTGTAAAGTCATTTCAAAGATGGCCATATGTCCATCAGTAATTATCCAGACTGTGGTGGTTCCCAGACCAGCAGTCATTTCTGTGAATATTAAGCACATGGAACGACTGATTCTGGATAATCGACTTCTAACCTGATCCTGGATAATCAAAGCATTGTTCTTGCACAACTCTTTGACAATTACTCCCTTTGTATGCAAAGTTTGTAAAATTCCCTTTGTTCCAAAAAACAGCCATATTTGTTCAATACATAATCTGCAAAATTATTTGTAAAAAGTTTGTGCTTTAGATATACTTTATTATTGTACAATACTTTACTTTTTTTTGTTATTTGTTTATTGTATTATTAAGTCAATTATTAAGCTTTATCTCTAACTGAAATTAGAAGACTTGGGCAGTGGTTAAAACAAAAGCTTGTCAATGTTATGATGTATTGACATTCTGTGTAATAAGCACCTAGATGGGCACCTCCCAGCCTTCTGTCTGATGGTTACAAATTGAGCACCAAGCAGTCATTTTTTTGTTACAATTCACTCTTGGTGCTTTATGACTATAGTGTTTTCTTGCCCAATGTCATCCTCTTCCAGTCGATTTGCCCATGTGTAACCCACTGACACCAAGGGAAATGATTAACAGTGCATTATAATCAGTCTTTATCACCTCTGGACCTCCCAGACTTGTCACAGAACATGAATACTTTCCAGTTTATTGATTAGTACACTGGCCATTTCAGTTTACAGCTCACAGGCCTGGCCTGCTGCCATTCAACCCTAATTGATTTATTTCTGAGCAATGTCATTTTGTGTATTCTCTGAAAATCATCTGCAGCTGAACCGGCAAATGGTATAATAGGGAAAAATTGCCATATCCCTATTATTTTAGATGTATTTGCTCAGCTCTTATGAGTAGAGTAAATAGAATTAGTAACAGGGCTATGGAAAAGGACATGGGAACTCAGGCATGTGCCTTCAACAGTGGAAAGCTGGAAAAATCAAGTAAAGAAAGATATATTAGGATCTAATATTTCTTAAAAATGACCTTACACGGAAAAAGAATCTAACAACATAAATAACTTTACTACACTGTTTTTTACAGCTGTACATGTGCCAAACTAATATCACAGTCTGTGACTGCAAGTCATGTTAATGGCACCAGCAACATTTCTAGTGACACAATCTTCTAAAGTCACATGCAATTGTAAATATACAAACCTCTGAAGAAATTATAGATGTGATCACCTTGACCTGCTATGACTCATTTACTTGGATTAGTAAATCTCAGTTTAAGCTATTAAGCTTTGTTAACAGCAAACCTCTCCAGACGTAAACTAGGAAAATTAGCCTAAAGCTCCACTCACTGGAAGATCATGACAATGCACAAAGCCATCGTTTTTATCATAACAGTATTAAACCTAAAGGCAAACATTCATTATATTGCAGGTTACCAGTTCTTATGACGGCACTATAAAGGGGAAGTTCCATTCAGATGGCGACACCCTTTGGGCTGCTTTTCCTGATTTTGTGTTAGTAAAAGTTTGGTGAGAGACGATTCGTGCTTTTCAGTCTTTGTGCTTTTCAGTCTGTTACAGCGTGATGAATGTGCTATCTCCATTACAAACGCTAGTTTTACCAGAATGAGTGCTCCCGTCTCATAACTTGCTTCTGAGCATGCATGTTTTTTTCCCGTCGTTAAAGCCTACACACTGTCATTTTTCACAACGTGAAAAACGATAACATGAAAAACATGAAAAATTAAATTTTTTACGTGATGAAAAATGGTCGTGTGTATGGGGCATTTCTGCCAACCTACAATGTATAAATATGAATCTACTCTCTCCATTTTTCTTCACCTGTTTAAAATCAAAAGACACTGAAGAGTGTATTAAAATACTTGTGCCTCTCCAGTAGGAGGTGTGCATGGAATGATACTGATGAGAAAACCCTCTATTTTTTAGGCGGAACATTGTTTTTTTTTTGTCAAGTGTGTCTCTTGGAGGCCGAGCACAGTTGTCCTAAGAATTGAGGCAGTCTTAAATAAAGCAATTTTTTTCAAATTAAATCTACCAATCCTCTTATGTTGAATGAACAAATTGTTACCTCTTTTAAACATTTTAGCTCAAAAAATAAAATGTGCCTATAAATAATGAACCCTTTCCTATATGTACACACATATGCTGCCCACAAAGATGGGTATATTTAAATTCCAACTTATAATGCCCAAAAATCTGTTTCATTTTGTGCCAAATAACTACATCTGTGTTTTTTATTTCCATTCCCATGAGACAGAAGAACACCCCCCCACCCTCCATTCCCATTCCTCCATTTCCCCATTCCTTACCCCCTCTATACCACCCTACTTCCAAACCTGCTTGGGGGCATTTATTGTGGTCCTGTAATCAAATTGTGTAAATACCAGAATTATTTCCTATAATAAATACCATGCGTCAGTGCCTATACACTTTTGACTCTAAACAATTACACCTTTTAATCAATGACTTCTATTTGGTGCTCAAAAAAAAAAATATATATAGTACCTAGTACTATATAGGTTGCTGTATAACTTGCTAATTTCTTTCTAGCCAAGAGGCAGCTGCAGCAGAAGTATCAAAAAAATGAGCCGCCCCATTGTCTGCCCATTCTAGTGCAAAACAGGGGGAAACATTTTTCCAGAAAGTCTCTCATGCTATTCCCTACGCTTTTCTCTGATAGTTGATTATCCGAATGTTATTCCTTCTTAGTCGGTTCTCTAAGTCCTCCAATCTATCATTCTGTCTGCTGACTGCTCCTTTCAGAAGCTCCACCTCCTTTTTCATAGGTATTATTGTATCCTCAATTCCACTAACTCTGCCCTCCAGTTCTGTGATGCACTCATTTCTTCCTTAATACCTTTTAATTAATCCATCATCTCTGATAAAAGATTTTCAGCCATTTACTGACATTAATACCTCTCTCAAAGAGGGTTCCTCTATCATAGAGGTTTCTACAAGGGAGAGGTCCTGAGCTCCTGCTCCTGCTGTCATTGGAGAGGAAGGTGTTGAAGCTACTATGTGATCTTGGCCTTTTAAGAATTGTGGAAGGCGATAGGGATGACTTGGGGTGTGATGTTTTCCCCATGCTTTGGGATGAATTATGTGCAAAGTGTTCCAGCTTGTTAACTATTTATTTACCTTTGTCTTTTGTTATTTTTGTTACTGTGTGCTGTAAGCATCCTGTATTGCTGATGTATCACCCCTTTTACTTGCCATGATTTCTCAACCCTGTTTCCAGGAGTCACCTAGCCACAAAACATATCTCTCAGTTTGTTTTCCCTTATATTGCAGAAACAAATTGCCTCCAGATCTTCCTGAGTGCTTCCGCACACCACCGAGTTCCACTCAGCATCTCCCCCTCCTACCAGCGAGATATACAGAGGTTTCCGAGGATCTGTCTCTATCGGGCTGGGGCGGGGGGACACCGGGGCTGCAAATCACTGGACATCGGGGGTCCAAATCACTGCCTCTCCATATACCTCTTGCTCCCCACAGGTACTACAGACGCAGTCACTTTTTACAGGGAGGATCAGTTTTCAGGTGTTCAGGATGTAAGAGCACCAAGTGAGCTATACACGTCTGCTCACATTGACGTCAGACCACACCCCTACTTTCTTGTTTGCTTGATTAGTCACTGATGGGGGTACTCTAATATAGGAGGTGTGTTACCAGCCAGATCACCAGGTTAACAGAGAGGGGGAAAAGGCCAATAAAATAAAACTATCACAGCCACCACATCTAATGCCGCGTACACACGGTCGTTTTTTGCGATGAAAAAAAACGACGTTTTTTAAAACGTCATTTAAATTGATCGTGTGTGGGCAAAACGTCGTTTTTTTGTCTTAAAAAAAACGACCAAAAAAAAATTCCAACATGCTTGAATTTTTTGTGTCGTTTTTCAAAACGTCGTTTTTTGTTTCACAAAAAGTCACCGTGTGTAGCAAAAACGTCGTTCAAAACGACGTTTTTCAACCCGCGCATGCCCAGAAGCTAGTTATGAAGCGAGCTTCAATGGAAAAGAGTGGTGAACGTAACCTCGCTTTTTGTGAAAAAACGATGGTGTGTATGCAAAATTGTCTTTGAAAAGTGACGTTTCAAAAACGTCGTTTTTTACTTCACAGAAAATGTCGTTTTTTTTCATCGCAAAAAACGACCGTGTGTACGCGGCATAAGGGTCGATAAGCTGCAAAATATTCAATTTTGGGTTTAATACCACTTTAGTTAACTAATCATAATAAATACGGAACTTATACAGCATATATAAAACCACTACACAGGCTCTTTTAATCACTGCATCTTTTGCAACAAAACATTTAGGTGTAATCTGTGTCTTTTTATTGCAGCAATTTAAACATCAAGTAAAACTCAAAAAAAAATAAAAAATCAAGCAAGTAATTTAAAGGCTGTCTGTGCTTTTTCCTCACTGGAATTAGTCCTGCGGGTGTTATACAGCAGGCCTTGATGGCATCAAACAGATGTTTTTAATTGAAAGCTTTGCACACTGAAAAATATGCCCTCCCTAGCAGAGGAATCGATGAGCAGATATGTCTGTGTCTTATTTAGGTATGAGAGTGCTGGTAAGTGCTGGAATTATATATTATTACAGAGACGATTGTGCAGTGGCCATTTCCTTGTTGATTTGTAATCTACCTGTCCTAAAAATGATATCATACTCAGTACATGAATTAACCTATATGTGCCAGGGTGAAGATTTCTCTTTTTCTTCATTTTTTATCCAATATTTTCAATGTCTGCAGATGTACTAGGTTTGGCACTAAGTTTATTGCTTGCTTTGAGGCAGTAATTCTTGCCAAGGCCACCTACAGTAGAGCCACTCAATTGTCATTGTCAGATTTGCTCTGCACAGTTAGTGTGGTAGGAAAACGTGTAATTATAATATACATGCAAATTACAGTGCTCAGTGACATTGGAAATTACTATTTTTGGTTCACTAAGAACAAAACAAAGGACAACGTTGACCAGCTGAAACCCTATTGTTTGGCACCAGTGTGTTTGTTCACTATAAAGTGTTGAGTGAATGACAGTTTGAAAACTTAATGAAAATTAAATCTGTAATAAACCCAAAAACTATTTTTTTATATATTAAAGTGGTTGTAAATGATCTCCTTTTTAAAACAACCCATTCAGTTTAAAATAGAAATGAAAGGCAAAACATGTGCATAGATTATTACATTATACAGTACATACCTTTCTTCCCCTGTTTTATAAGTGATCACATTCCCTCTCTTCTCAGCTGCATAAGAGCTGGAGGAGGAGAAGAAGCAGCAGCATACTGAGCTTCCCAGTGACAAGCTGTGCAGCTGGGGCATGCCTGGACAAGTCTAATCATTGGAGAAGAGCAGGCCGAGTTCCCTGCATAGATAGAGAACTGACCACAGATGAGCTCTCCTGCTCAGTGTGGTCATTTTTTATTAGGAAAGCAGAGGGACTGTAAGAAAGACCTGGGATTCCCCCCAAGAATACAAACATGATACTTTCTAATACGAGTACATGGTGCAGTAGCCACAGGAATATGAAGTGTTGGGGTAACAACAACTTTAAAGCTTACCAAACCTTAGATGTGAGGGTTGCACTCCTTTTCCTTTTTGGTTAGGCTTTCTTTATTTTTACCTGGTACTTCTGCTAGCAACATACCTGACCGGATCTAGGGGGGTGCTGGGGTGGGTTGTGCCCCCCTCCAGATTTCAGTTGCACCCCCCCAAAGCCCTGGCAAAGAAGAAATCTAGTTTCTGAGTTCTGCTGCCTCTCTGCAAAGGAACAGCTTTCTCCTTGTCATGTAATCGCTGTTGTTCTGCTTGGCGATCCTCTCAGTAGCAGTGAATATGCCCTACTGTCACTCAATCTCCTGAGCTCCCAGCACAGCTCCTAGCCTGGCGACCACCGCTCTAATGCTCCCTGTACTCTTCCCGATATCTCTTGGACTGAACAGCGGGTGAAGAGCTATCAATGCCGTTCCCTGCATAGGCTGCCGATCCGTCGTTTTCACTCCAGTTCCAGCCACCCCTGTTTTATCACTTCTGAGGTAGTCCTGCCTTACTAAAATGACAGTCCTCTCCCCTTCCCTCTGCCAAATTTTTAGAAGCAAAAGACCTGTGCACACCTCTCCCTCTCCTCTGCCCTCCAGACTTGCTGCTACATCTCCTGACACAAGGGTCCCTGTACTGTGATCTTCCAAACTCCTCCTACTCCTTCCAGGATTAAAGGATAAGCTCACCATTATGGAAAAAATAATAAATGTACATATTTTTGCAGAAAAAAAAATTGCATTTATTATTTTTTCCAGAAGAATCCAGGAAAGCATTGCACCCACAATCTATAGATCATGGTTGCAATGTGGACTCCTGAGCAAATCATCTGACTTGTACAGTGGCATGTACCACTGTTTGAAAGATGGAAGCTGTCATGGACTACGAAGGCACTCATTAGTGGCCCCATAGCCCATTTATAACTCTTTTTTCTCAGAGGTTTTCAGTGACATAGCATGGATATTATTAACATGCATATTGAAATCATGGACCGTGTCCAACACGGTGACGTAAAACACAACGACGTGCTGAGAAAAATGAAGTTCAATGCTTCCGAGCATGCGTCGACTTGATTCTGAGCATGCATGGATTTTTTTTCTATTGGTTTCTTAACCATAAGAAACATTTAAAACAGGTTCTATTTTTTTTTCACCGATGGGAAAAAAAACTATGGGGCCCACACACAATCGGTTCGTCCGATGAAAACATTCCATCGGTCCGTTTTCATCAGACGAACCGATCGTGTGTACCTCAAGGTTGAGGTCAAAGGTTAGGGTCAGTTGGCCAGATTCAGGTAGAGCAGAGCATCTTTGCTCTGGAGTAACGCATCTCATTTGCGTTACGCTGCTGAAATTTTAGGAGCAAGTGCTGTTATTCAGGAAGCACCTTGTCCTAAAGTTGCGGCAGCGCATCGCAAATGAGCCGGCGGAATTCAAATTGGGCGGGTACGGGGCGTGTAGTATTCTAACTAAGCGCGATCCCGCCGCCAACGTACTGCGCATGCGTCGAGTGTCCAAACATCCCCGTGCGCATGCTCCAAATTCTGTGAATGAACGTCAATGACGTCACATTCCCATTCATGAACTTTTTACGCAAGCGACGTGATTTTTTTTTTCCCGACGCGATGACGACGCCTATACCTAACATAGGATATTCCAACCCCATGTAGGTATATCTATGCGCCGCGTATCCCGTCCGGAAACGTCGTACCGTCATTGCGTCGCGCCGGAATTCGATCGTGAATTGCCGATTTCCGCTCATTAACATATTTTTTGAGCGTAAATCGGCGGGAACGCCCCCGGCGCCATTTTTAAGTTGAAGTAACGATGCGATGGCGAAACTCAGTTACGCTGCTCGCATCGTAGCTTCAACCCGGCGTTTCTTGTTTTCTGGTTACAGAAAACAGAAACGCCGGCTCAAAGTCACAGTTAGGCTGGCGGATCACTGGATCCGCCAGCCTAACTGTTCCTGAATCTGGCCCAGTATGTTTTCGGTAGGATTTTTTTCAAACAAGCGTTTAATGCCAGGTACACACAACCATTTTTCGGCATGAAAAAATGTCATTTAAAAAAATATAATTTAAAATGATTGTATGTGGGCTTCACTTCATTTTTTGGGTTCTGAAAAACGAAAAAAAATTTATCCGAACGTACTGCATTTTTTAACGACGTTTTAAACAATGTCGTTTCTCGGGTTGTAAAAAATGATCGTGTGTGGGCTAAAATGACGTTAAAAACCCGCGCATGCTCAAAAGCAAGTTATGAGACTGGAGCGTTCGTTCTGGTAACTACTGTTCATAATGGAGTAAGCACATTCATCACACTGTAACAGACAGAAAAGCACAAATCGTCTTTTACTAACAGGAAATCAGCTAAAGCAGCCCCAAAGGTAGCGTCATCCGCATGGAACTTCCCCTTTATAGTGCCGCTGTACGTGTTGTACGTCACCGCGCTTTGCTAGAGCATTTTTTTAAAACGATAGTGTGTGGGCAACGTAGTTTTAATGATGAAGTTGGAAAAAAATGTGTTTTTTCTACATGCCGAAAAACATAGTTTTTTTCATGCCGAAAAATGATCGTGTGTACATGGCATTAGGCTACTGTCAGCGTGTTTTAGGCAGGATAAAAAAAGCAAAATGCATACAATTGTGTTTCTGGGCAATACTAAAGGTACAAACAACGAATAATATACACGTACGTGGTATTGTTGCAATCGTCATGAGCAGGAGAATTTATTTTGAGTATTCAGTGGTAAATTATGGTAATAGCAAGAAATACAAAAAAGCTAAATCTGCCACAGATGCAGGATTGTTTAAGCAAGGTTGGCTGGTAAATTTTTAACAAACTATTTTTCTAATTTTCATGAGCGTTGCCCTGCTTGACCCTAATGCAGTCACCATGACAAAGTAAGCTTTAGCATCCACATTAATCCTCTTTAGATCAAAAGTTCCATTATTTTGAGTGGTATGTCTGTGTTACCATTGTAGAGCCAAGGCAAGATCATTCCATATGTATAGACATTTGAAGCAGCAGAAGCTGGCTGTTCTGCCTTTAATTCAGGAGTTTCCACAGCGAGAAACAAATGGAGATAGCAGAACTCTTCTGTTTCACATCTTTAGTAAAATCAAAGTCACCAATGTTTTCCCTCTCTTACTTTACAGCAAACTCATTGTTTCCTTTTAGAGAACCAGTAATTATGTTGGCTGCATGCAAAATTCACATGCCTTGTGCCACCCCACTCATTATTTTTACAATCTAGTAAGAATTCAAATGACTAATAGTCAGGACAGCACCCAGACTCTAACCAACATTAAAGAGAACCATCAAATATACTAGAGGATAATCACTGGTACATTCTTTACTTTCAGTAGTCCATGGATATCATCATTTGTAAGCATTTTTTTTACATCATTGCTGTCCCTGTTTACTGTGATGGTATGAGCTGGATAGAGATAACCATAGAAAAAAAATATGAAATTATAAAAAAAAAATAGAATTGGCAAATAGAGTAAAAAAAAAAAAAAAAACATGAACAAAAAGTGGTGGCGGGCATTTTGGATCAATGTTTTGTTCTGTCAGAAACCTTTGGCCTCCCATTCCTTGATTAAGATATAGTGCACTATCTGCATGGCAGAAACTGACATTTTTATGCAACATTGGTCGTGGATGTGTGATTTGGATCATTGTCATGTTGGAAAAGCACACAATGACCAAGGGCACGGAGTGATGGTAGCATGTTCTCTTTCAATATAGAAAGTGATGGTAGCATATTCTCTTCAGCAGTACATCTGTGAATTAAAGGGGTTGTAAAGGATTTTTTTTTTTTTCATAATAAGCATCCTTTACCTGCAGACATTGGGCCAGATCCACATACAAATAGATCGCCGCAGTGTATCAGAGATACACTATGCCGCCGTATCTTACCTGGCTTAACTTCGAATCCTGGAAGAATTTGCGCCGTAAGTTACGGCGGCGTAGTGTATTTCTGGCGGCGGAATTCAAATCGGCGAGTAGGGGGCGTGATTCATTTGAATTAAGCGCGTCCCCGCGGCGATCGAACTGTGCATGCTCCTTTCAGAAATGTCCCGCCGTGCATTGTGCTAAATAAACGTCGCAACGACGTTATTTTTTTGACTAGCGTAAATTACGTACATTCCTATTCACGGAGGACTTACACAAAAATAAAAAATAAATCAAATTTCGATGCGGGAACGACGGCCATACTTAACATGGCAAGTCTAACTATAGGCCAGATAAAAGCAGCTTTAACTATATGCCGGAAAAAAGCCAACTAGAGACGCCGTAAGAGATTACGACGGCCGCACGTACGTTCGTGGATTGGCGGGAAAAATGCTCATTTGTATACCCGACGCGGAAAACTACGTGAACGCCACCCAGCGGACGCCGAAGTATTGCATCTTAGATCTGAAGGCGTACGAAGACGTACACCTGTCAGATCTAACCCAGAAGCCGTCGTATCTTGGTTTGAGGATTCAAACTAAAGATACGACGCGGGAACTTTGAAAGTACGCCAGTGTACTCTCTCTGTGGATCTGGCCCATTCCTCTTTTCACTTCCTCATTGTTCGTTTTTGCTCAGAAGTTGCTCGTGGGAACTACATCTGTGTGGCAGGACGCTCTCTACGTGTTAGAGACTTCAAGGAGGTGTGAATTACTGGGCGTGCCGCAATGCATACTGGGAACAGGGGCGGACTGACCATTAGGACACTCGGGCACTGCCCGAGGGCCCTGTGCCACTAGGGGGCCCCATCAGGGTTGCCAGCCTTAGTAAAACCAAGGACAGTATGTAAAAATCTGTGTTTTTTAATAATCCCAAGATTATAGCTGCCCCGCCTCAGTATTTTGTGTGTATGTATACCGTGTGTATACTATACTATCCCAGATACGTTACGCCGCTGTAATTATTTGCGCAAGTTCTGTATTCAGAAAGAACTTGCGCCCTTATTTACGGCGGCATAAAGTATGTGTTGCGGCGCAAGGCCACGCAATTAAAATTTATAAAGTGGGGTCGTGATTCATGTAAATGAATCATGACCCCACGTAATTTACTTTTTTTTGGACGGTGCATGCGCCGTCCGTGGATGTTCCCAGTGCAAATGCGCAAAATAACGTCGCTTTTGGCAATGTAAACGACGTGAACATAACTAACGTCCAGCCCTATTCCCGAACGATTTACGCAAACGACGTAACCTACGCCTCCTATAGCAGGGGTAACCTTACGACGCTCTAACACTAACGCAATTGACGTAAACTACGACGCGCCACCGCAAGTACGTTCGGGAATCGCCATAAATAGCTCATTTGCATATTTTACACGAAAACCGCCATAAGCGCCACCTAGCGGCCAGCGTAAATATGCAACTAAGGTACGACGGTGTAAGTGACTTATGCCGCTCCTATCTTAGGAGAAAGCCGGCGTATCTTGTTTTCTGAATACAGAAAAAAGATACGCCGGCTATTCTTATTACCGCGTACACACGATCATTTTTTGTGATGAAAAAAAACTACGTTTTCTGTGAAGTAAAAAACAAAGTTTTTGAAACGTCACTTTTCAAAGACGATGTTGCATACACACCTTAGTTTTTTTCACAAAAAGCGAGGTTACGTTCACCACTCTTTTCCATTGAAGCTTGCTTCATAACTAGCTTCTGGGCATACGCGGGTTGAAAAACGTCGTTTTAAACAAGGTTTTTGCTACACACGGTGACTTTTTGTGAAACAAAAAACGACGTTTTGAAAAACGACACAAAAAATTCAAGCATGTTGGAATTTTTTTTGGTTCGTTTTGCCCACACATGATCAATTTAAATGACGTTTTAAAAAACGACGTTTTTTTTCATCGCAAAAAACGACCGTGTGTATGCGGCATTAGTATTTACGCGGAGTATCTATAGATACGCCAACGTAAATACTTTTCTGAATCTGGCCCTATGTGTGTATATTGTATGTTTGTATGTGTATACTGTGTGTGTACACTGTATGTGTGTGTATACCGTGTGGCCCCATAATATATTGCCCGGGGGCCCCATAATCTCCTATTGCCCGGGGGCCCCATGAGTTGTCAGTCCGCCCCTGACTGGGAAATGTAGTTCTTACATGAACAAGTGATGCACACCAGGAAGTGAATGAGAGAACAGAAACTAGAACGCCGGAGGTGATATAGATGAAGGGACTTAATAGGTATTTACTCGTTTTTTAACAGAATCATTACACTATTCTGTCTGTCTACCTTGCAGACACAATTTTTGTTTTCCTTTACAACTCCTTTAACCACTTGTCCTCTGTCCACCGTCAAATGACGGCGGGCGGAGGACTCCATTATCCTGACATCACGTCATATGACGTGATGTCCCTTTAAAGCCGCAGGCAGGCGCGCGCGCCGCACCCGCCGCTCTGCGGGGATCCCGTGCGAGTGCCCGGCGGCAACGATCGCCGCCGGGCACACGCGATTGCTCAGTAACTGAGCGGGGACGTGGAGCTCTGTATGTAAACACAGAGCTCCACGTCCTGTCAGGGAGAGAGGAGATCGATTGTGTCCCTTGTACATAGGGACACAATCGGTCACCTCCCCCAGTCACCCCCCCTCCCCCCACAGTTAGAACACTCATAGGACACACATTTAACCCCTTCCCTGCCCCCTAGTGGTTAACCCCTTCACTGCAAGTCACATTTATACAGTAATCAATGCATATTTATAGCATTGTTCACTGTATAAATGTAAATGGTCCCAAAAATGTCAGAAAAGTGTCCGAAGTGTCCGCCATAACGTTGCAGTCCCAATAAAAAAATCGCAGATCGCCGCCATTAATAGTAAAAAAAAAAAAAAAATGCCATAAACTATCCCCTATTTTGTAAACACTATACATTTTGCGCAAACCAATCGATAAACGCTTATTGCATTTTTTTTTTACCAAAAATATGTAGAAGAATACGTATCGGCCTAAATTGGGGAAAAAAATATTTTTTTTATATATTTGTTGGGTTATTTATTATAGCAAAAAGTAAAAAATATTGCATTTTTTTTTAAATTGACGCTCTATTTTTGTTTATAGCGCAAAAAATAAAAACCGCAGAGGTGATCAAATACCACCAAAAGAAAGCTCTATTTGTGGGAAAAAAAGGACGCCAATTTTGTTTGGGAGCCACGTCGCACGACCGCGCAATTGTCAGTTAAAGCGACGCAGTGCCGGAAGCTTAAATTTTGTCTGGGCAGGAAGGGGGTGTAGGTGCACAGTAGGCAAGTGGTTAATGATATCATCAAAAAAAAACAGCTCCTGACACCAGCAGCACTCATGCAGCCCCAAAGAAGGACACTGCCACCACCATGTTTCACTGTGGGCACCGTGCATTTTTTTTTACTCCTCACCTTTGCAACGCCATACAGTTTTGAAGCTATCAGTTCCAAAAACATTTATTTTGGTCTCATCACTCCAGAGTCTAGAGTCCCAGTAGTCTTCTTTTTCAGCATGGACCCTGGAAAATTCTAGGCAGGCTTTTTGTGCATGGGCTTTAGCAGAGGCTTCCTTCGTGGATGACTCCCATGTATGCCATTCCTCTGAAGAGTGCATTCTGTATTGTGTCGTGGGAAACAATCACTACAGTTTGACTTTCTATTCTTTAGCTAACTGCAGTGAACTTGCATGGCAATTTTCTTCAACCTATCTCATCAGAAGACCCTCCTGACGAAGTGTTAACTTCTGTGGTTGGCTTGGATGTCTCGGTGAGATGGTTGCAGTTCCATCTTTGATACATTTTTGTATCACTTTTGCTACAGTATTCTGACTGATAATTAAAGTAAATTGCTCATATTTTTGTAGCCTTCACCTTTCTTGTGTAAAGATTTTTTTTCTTTCTCAGGGGTTTTCTTTGTTAAGTAACATCCTTTTATAATCAACTGTCTGCTGGACACCTGTTTAATGAATAATAAGACTTATTTGTAGTTGAATTATTGTTAACTGGTTGCCGACCAGCCACCGCAGTTCCCGGCGGCAGGTCGGCTCCCCTGCGTGAGAGCCCGTAGCTCTACGTCACCTCTAGAAGTGGCCACTAGGGGCACGATCGCCGCTGGGCACACACGATCGCTCGTTACAGAGCAAAGACTGGGAGCTGTGTGTGTAAACACACAGCTCCCGGTCCTGTCAGGGAGAGAAACGCTGCTCTTCTGTTCATACAATGTACGAACAGAAGATCAGTGATTTCCCTCTGTCTATCCACACCCCCATACAGTTAGAACACACCCAAGAGCATACTTAACCCCTTCCCCGACCCCTAGTGTTAACCCCTTCAATGCCAGTGGCATTTTTATAGTAATCCAATGCATTTTTATAGCACTGATCGCTATAAAAATGCCAATGGCCCCAAAAATGTGTCAAAAGTGTCTAAAGTGTCCGCCATAATGTCGCAGTACCGAAACAAATCGCTGTTTACCACCATTACTAGTAAAAAAAAAATATTAAAAAAAATGCCATAAAACTACCCCCTATTTTGTAAACGCTATAACTTTTGCGCAAACCAATGAATTAACGCTTATTGCGATTTTTTTTTTTAACAAAAACAGTTAACAAAAATATGTAGAATAATATGTATCGGCCTAAACTGATATTTTTGGGGATATTTATTACACCAAAAATTAAAAAATATTTTTTTTTTTCAAAATTGTCGCTTTATTTTTGTTTATAGCGCAAAAAATAAAAACCGCAGAGGTGATCAAATACCACCAAAAGAAAGCTCTATTTTTGGGGAAAAAAAGGACCCCGATTTTGTTAAGGAGCCACGTCGTATGACGGCGCAGTTGTCAGTTAAAGCGACACAGTGCAGAATCACAAAAAGTGCTCTGGTCTTTGGGCAGCAATATGGTCCGGGGGTTAAGTAGTTAATAAGGATTGTGTTGTCTAATATTTAGATAAAATGTAACTTTCATTGGGGTGTATTCATTTTTGCAACATGGTTTTGAATTATTTGTTAGGAAAAATATTTTTTTTGTGTGTGCAAATTAACTAATTTTGGTTACAAGCAGTGTGTGGGAGTATTTCTGTAGTATTGTGTCCCATAGAAAATGTTGATTCTAAAAGTATAGTAAAGGTTTTCTGACAAATCTATTGGGGTGTACTCATTTATTCTGAGCACTGTACATACAATGTGTATGTACTACTGTATATATATATATATATATATATATATATATATATATATATACATATTACTATGTTTTTTTAATAAAAGTTTAATCTACTTTGCAAATGTGTAATCAATAATTACTTCTGAAGACGTTTAATATTAATGAAACACATCAACCATGGTGTGTAAATCTCAATGTAGGTGGAATGCAAGCCGATGCTTAGCACCCCCTGCATTTAATGCATAAGGTGGATGCCTATCTTTTTAAGTTCTTATGTATGTAAACAGACAAAGGATACTTTTATAATAAACTGACAACAATTTTACGCTATGAGAAGCCTGTTCTTCTCTTTCTTTCTCCACCACTAAATTCTTGCCACTGGAGTTATTGGTGAGACCATCACAAGGAAAGGGTACCAGAAATTGGTCAAGGATACCCCCTGATTCCTGGATACCACTAATGATTTTGACTCCTTTTGTTATATAACAAGAGGGTCAACTACATCTGGTGAGTGGGGATCTATATGTCATGTGTGGTGGTTTGGTGTCAAAGAGTGAAGATTATTGCTGAAGATAATAACACGGCACTTCAATACATGCTGAAAGGACTTGTCATTTTGGATTTGGAGTATTTTTGAGTAATAATTAATATCCCTTTTTTCTCCCACTTTATAGCATTACAATTGGTGAGGAGGGGTCAAGGCCTAGGACTGGTTTCTTTAAAGTAGTTTGCAATGCTGATCCTGTCCATCTTTGCTTCACAGGGTAGGAATGTCCTTACAATGAAGAAAAAAAATATATAGTAAAAAATTTGATCTGTAAATACACTGTAAATACACTGAAAAACAAAATGAAACCTCTATGTGCAGAACCTCTGATGGTCACTTTTTTTTTTAATAAAGGGGAAGGGCAAGCAGCCTATGGTAGTAGCTTTATTTTTGTAAATGGACAAAATACCCCTGTAACGGAATGACCTGTGTTGCCCAGAGACTTTTGAGGGATGGGGGGTACTCCTGTGCCAGCATCACTAATGACTCTTGGGTCTAAGGTCACCCTGTGCCCCTTTTGGGCATAGGGTGACTGATAAATGATAATTCATGATTTACAGGAGATCTGGACATATTACAAGCTGTAAAGGTCAATGTTCCATTCAAGGTGGGGACACATGCTTGTGAGGTGTTAATTGCGTCTGCTCCTAGACATTCCATTGTGAGATGCTAACTACACTGTTTAAGGCCTTTTGATGATCAGGTGTGAATAGCTTATTGTCGGAGAAAGACGTCTGACATAGGAATGTGTATTCTGCAGGTTGATCAAGGCAACTGCACAGTAGATCTGATGCAGGGAGTTTATATAACCAGCATCTCTAGCTGACAAGCAGGAAACGAAGACCGGGTGGGTCATTGCGGACGAAAGAGTCTTTGGCAATTAAATGACAGCTGAGCACAGAGCTCTGAGAAGAAAGGGCTGAGCCTAGTCCTGACAATATGACAACTTGATTTAGGTTTGTATAATATTAAAGCACCTTGTGTATGACTGTATGTGGGATTATGTTGTATCATATTTTGGCATTGGCATACTGTATATATTATAGAGTGATGTTTATATAATTGTATTTGCTCAGTTCTCTAAAATTGCAGGCTTCTTCATAAGACTCAATATAATGCAGGCAGTGTTGAGTGTAGATGTGGAAAAAAAAACCTCTTACATTGAGAGCTGTATTCATGCAACTAATGTTTGCAGTATGACTAACGTTTCTGCCTAAATGGAGGTTTCCATAGCTCCAAATGTGGGGGAAGTTGTTAGACAGCTGCAATAAATACACAGCTATGAACAGGTTATGGCTTAGGCTTCATGTACATAGGACATTTTTACAACCTCTCCAGAACGATTTAACTTGACAGTAACCCAAGTTTAAAATGTCAGTTTTGCATTAAGAAGCGTTACTAAAAAACAAACAAAAAAATGCATGTAAACAAAACACGAATTACCGCAATTTAGCCACGTTCAGAAGCATTTGGTGCTTAAAATGCCTCCAAACTCAGCTTCTGAGCCCATTCTTTTGCCTTCTAAAAAAAAAACTCTAAACTCAACTGCCTAGAAATTACTGTAAACTACCCAATGTACACGTACATGTTATCTATGTTATCTTATTAAAGATAAGATAAGGAGAGTTCAGGAGCAGTTGAAAACAATGCCCAGCTGCTGCTAAACTTCCATTTATCAGCAGCAGTGTACACGAGGCCTTACAAGGATGGTACCATTACCAAATTTTAGTCTATTTGGGAACAATCTTTCAATAAGAACACGGAACCCTTACACAACCCCACACAGAGCATTCCAATGGATGGACAGTAGATCATGTCTTGGATCTTGAATAATATATAACCTGGTTAATACTTTATCTTGCTGTAATAACCTGTGTTTTATATATATGTAGCAAGGTAACACTTTTAATATATTTAAAAGACTATCATTGTAGATAAAGAAGGATCTCAGCTCCCTCCGGTGGCCAATTGTATTATAGCCACCTCCTGTTTGTTTTAGCCTAGTACAGCAATGAATGTTGGAAAAATGAAGTACAGGGAGATAAAGACTCCATTGCCCTGGTCAGTGGACAGACTACAATGTTCAGAGTACAACTGTGCAATCCCAAAATACTTTGTGCCCCGCACAGCCTGCTGGGGGAAGGAATTTTAGGAGGAGGATCCTTGGCTCGCTCTCTCTGGACCACCTCTCCAAGCAAGAAGGAGGCCTGTGTTAAGGCTTGTCTCCTGGAGCCTAGGCCTGAGAAGCCTGGGCCTACACTCGCCTATGCGGATCGCCCATCCTGTGAGGGATCCACAATCCTTACCAATACCAGTTGTGCCAAGGGAGGGTTCGAGCCAGTTTAAGGGGTTGATAGCCAGAGTACAGATACCAAAACAAACCAGTGCTACACATATATATATATATATATATATATATATATATATATATATATTATCAATTATACTTCAAAAATATGTTACATAACAGCACATACAGCTTTTCGGCATCTACCAAGCATGTAACTTACAGAATTGGTGTTTTTCTTAGGTTGCCCTCAAAGTCACAATAAAATATGGACTCTCTGCCTGCTGCATGTTATTTTTGGGATTTTTTTGTTATTTTTTCTATTTTTTTAATTTGGTACTTGTTCCCAGTGCCTGTAATAAGCTCCCATGCTCCTTTTTGTTATTGTTGAAAATCTGTTGTTTATTAGCCTTGAAAATAGTCATAATTTACTATAAAAATCCACATCACTATTGGGGTTTGGTTTTAAATATTTGATTTGAGGACTTCACACTGTATTTCATGAATATTCTTGAATATAATTCTGGCATAGTCACTCATCCCAAGTATAATATTACTCCAAAGACAAGTTTAGAAAAATGTCCTTATCTACAGTGGGCAAATGTTAACCCTCTAATCCCCTATAAAATGTTAACCCTCTAACCCCTATAAAATGTTAACAAGATCCTTATTTGGATGTTCACATTGTTGCCTGCATGATGCAAACACTTCTTATTGGCTGTCCAGTAGTGGAGTCTGCTCAGGATCCAAAAGAGGAGTGACATCAAAGTAAGGGGACTGTGAAGTGGGCAGTGTGAGCGCATCTTCAGCTATGGATTAGCGGTCACCTGCACCTGAAAATAGTGCAGGTGAGGCAACCAGATGGCAGCCTTTAAGTGTTAAAAAAACCCACGACAGTAAAATCAGTCTGTTTACGCAGTGAAGCATGCTTGTTATACTAACTGTGAGAACGAAGGGGTTAATCCCCTGCATTGTGTAAAAAGTCTGTTTGAGCATGTCTTTTCTGATACACCCCCCCCCCCTTCCACTTTCCCCAATCTATCTCTTGATAAGGCAGAGCCTTTGGAGTTACTCTGCACATGCTCAGTTTTGTGTGCAGTGCTAGGGAGTTTTTTTTGTTCTTGGGCGGATGCATTTGATCAGCACAGGGCAAATCAGCACTGTCCAGACAGAGGATCAGGGGTCCTTCAACCTAATAGGGCAGTTAGAGTAGAATGAAAACTCATCCTACAAGCTTTAATCAGACACTGATAGAAGTCAAACGACTGCTATATACTGCTGATGAGAAAATGTATTTAGCATTTTATATCAACTAAAATAATTGTGTTTACATAACCTGTGTACTGTGGAAGACCAGATATAGTGAATCCAGGGTCATGGGTTTTGTAACACTTTAAGAGGGGATAACTTGTTTTACAAGCTAAGAAAATATTTCCCTGGGTGTGTTTTATCATTTTGGCTGGTCACAGCTGTGAGATATAATAGAAGTCTTATATTTATTTTCATATGTTCTTATCCAACTTGCACCAGATATAATCCTTATAGTATGAGAGCACCAACTGATAATGCAAAATGCTTCGTAGGATATGGAGGTACTAGATTGATGACCTTGTCCCCTAAAATGTACAACTCCCATTTTGAAGCCTATAGTAAAATCTTAGGTTTCTGCAGTTCAGTTTGCTAAAATAATTGCAAGTTATGTAGTGGTATTTTTTTACAGCTGTCAGATTGCTTTTATTATGTCTCTTTGTGATGCCACTAATAGTGAAAAGACCCGGCTGGGTCATTTTCCATCTACCTGATCAATAAAGTTCATAGTCAGTGAGATACCCAAAGGACAAGTAACTTGACAGATGATAGCAAAAGGCCTAAACTGTCAATCCTAAGTAATTCTTACCTTATTCTATTGATAGATAGTGAGTCAAGGGAGAAGATACTCTTTAATAAAAAACAATTCTACAGTAGAGGCATAGAGCGATCTATACCAAGAAGAAATTGATTCCACTCTTCCATGCTTTAAGCCCCACTTCTACTGAAATGCACACATTGCTAAATATACAGTATAGTGAGTGGACAGTGAAATACAAAGTAAAACACAGATGAGCCCATCACTCTGTCACTCTACTCCTTCCTCCTATCAATATTACTCTTTTTACTACAGCATATCTGACTGGCTACTTGCATGGATTCTTCCTCCCCACATCTGGAACATGATGTACAGTAAACTACAAGAGGAGGATACCAAGTCTGATTTAATTACTAAAGCCGGCCATACATGGGGCAGGAAACAAAATAATTTGATTCCCTCATTATTATTGTTATTATAAAGAATTTATTTGGTGCTGACAGTTTACTACCTATATGTATTTCTGAAGGGTGTGTTGCCAAGATATTATGTGAAAATTTGTATATTGCATTGTTTTGTACAATTGGTATATGTCGAAATATGTTTTAAACCTGCAATTTTTTTTTAGAAAAAAGTCAGCAGCTACAGTAATAAAGATGCTTACCTGTCCTAGACGCCCGCGATTTTGCCCCCCGAGGCCAATCCCTCGATCGTTGCAGGTCCCGTTTCACTCCCCGTTTCCTACTGCACATGCACGAGTCTCATGGCACAACGCAAGGATGAAGACTAGCCACTGACTAGGAAGAGGCAGACTGGGAAGATGCGCATAGTAAACGCAATTTCTGCTAAGTAAAAAAATAATAATTCACATTTTTTTTCTATTTTTTTTTCTAGAATTTTGGTGTATTTATTTTTTTATTTTTTTAGGATGGACCTCCACTTTAATCAGGTAAATAAATATAAAGGGTTTTTAATGCTAAGAACAGCAAAGGGGTAGATTTACTAAAACAGAGTAAAAAATCTGCTTCTAACTTTAGTTTGTTCAATTAAACTTTGACAAAAAAAAATGGAAGCTGATTGGTTTCTATTCAGAGCTGCACCAGATTTAGCACTCTCCATTTTTAGTAAATCAACTCAATGGAGTGTGGCTGACATATTAGAGCTGTAATGTCCCAATAATAGAAAACAACACACAGAGATTAAAAACATCACAGTGACTGGCGTGACATTTTCTGAATATAATGTTTACAAGTGAGGATTTAAACACAGGAAACCAGATATATTGCATTAAAACTTGTTACTTGCAAGTAAAAAAAAAATCTTGTAAGAGAATAGCCACACAAGGATTTTGTTATGTAAAATATGAGGAGTGGATAAGTGTTCATAAAGTAAGAGAAAATTATTATCACACGCTTCTCTGGTTTGTTGCTCTTTCATGTAGGTAGTTGATATTTTCACTATTCACTATTCACACCTATATAATTAGAATAACATAACAATTGGCATTTTAACCTCCCTGGCGGTATGATTATTTCAGATTTTAGGTGCTGAAAGCGGTACCAATATTTTGCAAGGAAATTTGGTGTTTTACATTGTAGGCCTGTAATTCTAATGCCGCGTACACACGATCACTTTTTGTGATGAAAAAAAACGTCATTTTATGTGACGAAACAAAACAACGTTTTTCAAACTTCATTTTCAAAAACGATGTTGCATACACACCATCGTTTTTCCACAATGCTCTTGCAAAGCGCGGTTACGTAAGACACTTTCGACGGCACTCTGTTCCATTGAAGCTCCCATCTCATAACTTGCTTCTAAGCATGCGCGGGTTTAAAAACGTCGTTTTAAACAACGTTTTGCCCACACACGGTCACTTTTTATGACACAAAAAACGACATTTTGAAAAACGACACAAAAAATTCAAGCATGTTGGAATTTTTTTTGGTCGTTTTTTTGAAGACATAAAACGACGTTTTGCCCACACACGATCATTTTAAATGACGTTTTTTAAAACGTCGTTTTTTTTCATCACAAAAAGTGATCGTGTGTACACGGCATTAGAAATAACTCACTTAAATCTGTCCGAACAAGAGTCTAGTAGACATCTCGGGTATGAAAAAGTTTGAAACACAAAATCATAAATTATAATATAATACATAATTATAAATAATTATAACAAATAATAATATGATTATAATAAAAAATATTCAATAATGTAATCAACTCAAAAACACTGAAATTTACTCAGTTGTAGAATTGTCGCTGTCATTACTTTTATTTTTTTATGACGAATTTCCTCACAAATCGCTATCGCTCAATCCTGCAAGTGATTATAATTTATTATCGCAGTTTTCTAGCTGATCTAAAATCACTTTGGACATAAAGGGACACTTTTTGGTTGCTATGGACACTGCTCGATCACACATCGTGGCGGCATCGCAGGATCCGGGGACAAGGTAAGTAAACCATGCCTGTGGCTGCTGCGAGGCGATCCCGAGTCTGGCTCGGGGTTACCGCTTTTGGTGCTGAAGTTCCACCCCGAGCCTGACTCAGGAATACCACCAGGGGTGTTAATCAACAATGTCCAAGATCCTTGTCAGAAGAATAGATATACACCTCAGCACAGATATTGACCTTGGCCCAGATTCACGTACATCGGCGCATTATCGGTCCGGCGTAGCGCACCGCCATTACGTTAGACTTGCGCCATCTAGCCGCGTAATCCCCCGATTCACGTAGCTTTTGCGCAGGAAATTGCGCAAGCGTAAGGTTTTTTCCTGAGGCGTAAGGAGGAGTAATACAAATTGGGAGGGACGTGGGCGTGTTACATTGAAATGAGCCGTGACCCCATGCAAATGAAGGGCCGGCCGGCTCGCGCATGCGCGCGTGAAGGAGACCATGTCAGCTCCGCTGTGCGCATGCTCACAACTCGGGAGCGGCGCAATCAGTGAAATTGGAAATGGACTAGGGCAACGTTGTGAACTACGCAGACAGCATAAATAGACACACACAAACGCACTTGCATTGCAAAAGTACATCCCTTTGTGTCCCTTCCCATTTAACCAAGTGCTTTTGTTCCTGTTGTTCGTTGCAGTGTGTCTTGTAGTTGTCAGATTAGTGTTCTGTGTGATCAAGTGCTTGTTGGTATATTTGTGAAAGTGTTTTTTGATAAGTGTTTGAGAGACTGTTTGTTTGATTGATATATTTCTGAGCGTTTGTTTTCTTGCTTTATTTTTTATTTTTTTGTGACTGTTTCTTGCTGAGTGCTAGTGTGATTTTTGGGTGTTCGTTTTCTCTTTGTGTGTGTTCTTGCCTGATTGGTTGTGCTTGTATTTGTGACTGATTTTTGGTGACTGGTAGTGAGTTTGTTTGGAAGTATGACAGAGAGAAAAAGAAAGCTGAATTTTACTGTGGGGGAAAATAGAATTCTTGCCTGGGCCATTAGCGAGTATGGGCGTTTTCTCCACGGCCCGCAGAGTGCCACCACCACCCCGGCCAGGAGGAGGGAGATTTTGGATAGGATCACTGAGCAGGTCAATTCATTGGGGGAGGGGGAGACACGGACCCGGTCTGGGATTGACAAAAAAATAAATGATCTCCGGCGTCAGGTGAAAAAAAAACTGGCCGCAATGCATGCCCATGCCAGGGGCACAGGAGGGGGCCCACCATGCCGTATTAGGCTTACAGCGACGGAGCATGTGGTGGCCCTGACCTTTCACCGGCATGAAGTGGAGGGCCTGCCAGGCTTTGACACAAGTCCGGTCCCCGTGGTGCCAGGTAAGGTTTTTTTTTCTATCAGGTGTGTAGCATGTGTGGGGGAGGGGGTGAAAGGGAATATGTGCCAAGTGTGTGGATCCTCCAACCTGTGAATGGTTTGTGTCATCCACAGATGTGCAGGAGGGTGCAGGGCCATCTGGCCTGACCGCTCCAACCCCAGGACAGCAGCCTAATGAGGCCCCCCCAACAAGGCCACAGTCCGCGGAGGAGGTTCAAGAGGAGGAGGACGATCATGAGGAGGAGGACGATCATGAGGAGGAGGATAATCATGAGGAGGACGATCATGAGGAGGAGGAGTCAGGCACTGGACGAGTGGTTTGTGCGGACTCTTCCCCTCTGGCTGGCAGAAGCCTGCCCTCCCTAAGGGGGAGCCCCCCCCTCCTCCCCCAACATGGCTCCCCTCACAAGGGCCTCCCCTTCTCCCCGCCCACAACCATCAGCTGGAGGCAGGATGTCATCCCAGAGCACCAGGGGGGCACCCAATCTCCTGCCCGCCAGTCTGCGAAGGGACCAGGCCCTCCAGACCCGCCATCTGGGACAGCTCTGCCAGACTTTTGGGCGGGTGGAGGAGAGCCTGTCCTCCATGAAGGATACGCTGGGTAACCTGGACTCCCACTCCCGGGCTTTCACAACCTGCCTAAATGAACTGCAGACTACAGCAGCAGGCGTTGGGCAGGATGTGAGGGCCCTTACCCAGGCTATCCAGGCCAACACGGCAACACTTGGTGCTTCCCTGGACAGAATTGCCGTGGCCTTGGAGGGCAGGCCGCCAGGTGGGCAGATATCAGGGGCTGCTCCTCCTTCCCCGGGTTTGCCCCTCCCCCATGAGTCTCCCCTGAGGGGCCGGGGCCGTGGCCGGGGGCGCCCCAGGCGTGGCTCACGCAGAGGGCAATAATTTTTTTTTCCCCCCTTTTTTTTTTTGGCTGACATTCTTGGCATTTTTTTTTTTTTTTTTTGGCTGACATTTTTGGCATTTTTTTTTTTTTTTTTTTTTTTTTGCTGTCATTTTTGGCATTTTTTTTTTTGCTGACATTTTTTTTAAATTTTGGGTTGTGCATGCTGTTTGAATGTGGGGGTGACATTCCTGCTGGAAAAGGAGTGTCATCCTCAATTTTGGTGGAGAAGGGTTCCCCAGGACCAGGGAGAAGTGATTCCCAGGTCCGTGTGAATGGTGTATGAATGTACAGTGACATAATTGGAGCCTTGACGTGGCGTTACTGCTCACCAGTCGTGCATGGTGGACTGGTGCCAATCCAATTTGATGAGGATGTGGGGTGTGTGTGCTAGGGACCACAGTGGTGTGCATGCATGCATTCTCATTGTGCCATGATTAATGTGTGTGTTTAACGTGCAAAGATGCCCAATATGAGCTGTCTCCTGACTGCTCTTCCCTCAGAAGACGGGGTATCCTCGGTTAGGGGTTGATTGTCTGGTTGGGGGGTCAGGTCATCACGTAGCTCAACCTGCAGGCCCTTCCTCACTGCGAGATTGTGCAGCATGCAACATGCAACGATGATATGGCACACAAAGTTTGGGGAATACAACAGTGTACCCCCAGACTTATCCAGGCATCGGAAACGTGACTTCAGGAGGCCAAAGGTGCGCTCCACCACTGCTCGGGTTTTGATGTGTGCTTGATTGTATCTTTCCTCCCCTGGGGTTTGGGGGTTCCGGATAGGAGTCATGAGATGGGGTCCCAGTGCATATGCAGAGTCACCTGGAAGGGAAAAGACAGGAGAATGTTAGTCATGCATGTGCCACTTGTGAGGTGTGCATCACGGGAGGGGATAGTCATGCCTGACTCCCATGTCACTCACCAACCAGCCAGGTGTTCCCATACACGTTCTGATAGAATTCCATTCGGATGTGGCATTGATTGTAGATGTAGCTGTCATGGGTGGATCCGGGGTGTTTGGCACGGACGTGCCATATGAGTCCTTGGGCATCAACTATCACCTGTACGTTGATGGAGTGCCAATTCTTCTGATTGCGGTACATGTGCTCTGTCTCATGGGGGGGCTGGAGTGCCACATGTGTGCAATCAATGGCCCCGATGGTGCGTGGGAATCTGGCAATTCTGTAGAAATCTGTCATTGCCTTCAGCCGCAGGTCCTCAGTGGTGGGTTTGATGATTAGGTTGGCCAAGCGTGTGAGGATTGCTGGGACAACCTGGTGCACACATCTGCTCATGGAGGATTGTGACATCCCAGCCACCACTCCACTTGTACGCTGAAAAGAGCCACTGGCAAGGAAATGGAGTGTTGCCAGTACCTTGACCAGTGGCTGCACTGGATGTGAGCGTTGTGTTGGGCTGGTGATGTACTCCTGCAGGGTTGTGGTTAATTCCAGGATGGCATGAGGGGGGAATCTGAAGATGCGATACACCTCAGAATCACTCATGCCAAAGAGGTCTATGCGTGTGCGGTATACCCTCTCCCGTGCCATCCTCCGTGCCCTTGTCCTTCTTTGGTCATCTAAATTCACTAGTGCAGCTATGAGCGACGATGCCCCTGGCATGTTGGCAGTCAAATTGTAGTGCAACACGTGTGTGTGGTCTGCTCCTCAGTAACGGTGTTGCTTTCTGTGAGATGTAGACGTTTTTTCAAAATTTAGACCAGCTTTTATGTGCTCTAACTTTAGACAGGACATTTTGCTGTTGCGCACATCGCTTAGCCTGCGCAGCAACTGCGTTTTTTTGTGGATCCCCGCAACTCCCTCATTAGCATATTTGACTAGCAAATCAATGGTGTGTCTAGCGCATTTTTGCGCGGACGGATGCGTCTGTCTAACGAAATTACGCCGGACAAAAAAAAGTAGATTTCTGGCGTAAATCGTTTTCTGAATCGCGCGCATCTAAACGCACGCGCACATTTAGACTTACGCACGCGCAACACCAGTTGCGCAGGCGTAATCGCTCTGTGAATCTGGGCCCTTGTTTTTATTGTGGTCAGAAGCCACTAGACATCACAAAAAATTGCTTTTCACAGGATGCACTTACTTGAATTAACTCTTGAAATGACTTTTACTTGAATACTACAAGAAAAAAAGAAAAAACAAGATGAGATGATGTTAGAAAAGGCCCACCTCTGGGAATCATGAATTGCATTGTAATATGTAACTGTGGGGTTTATTTACTATAACTGGAGAGTGCAAAATCGGGTGCAGCTGTGCATGGTAGCCAAACTTCTAATTTCAGCTTGTTCAATTAAGCTTTGACAATAAAACCTGGAAGGTGATTGGTTTCTATAGAGAGCTGCACCAGATTTAGCACTGTCCAGTTTTAGTAAATCAATCTATGTATGTTTCATAACTATGGTTGATATTTGAGTTGGGGGATGCATTGTTCACCCTGAACTCTAGCTGTTTGCACTTTGACAAACGACCAAACCAAATGGCCTGTTCACCCATCTGATTATTTCCTTGAATTAAACTGTGATAAGACTGAAGTCATGCTTATTGGCACCCCCACTAATTACCTAAGTTCAGTCCTAATAGCTTACCTATAGATAGCACTGTACCTGAGCTTGAAAAATCTAGGGGTGATATTTGATGCTAGTTTAACCTTTGAACCACATGTACAGAAATGTTGTCAGAACATCTTTTTTCCACTTGAGAAACATTGCTCAGCTGCATCTTGTGCTATCATACACTGTAGCTGAAAAGCTGATCCATACATTTGTGTTCTTCTGACTTGACTACTGCAATGCCTAATGTGTACCTAAATCCACTATAAATCAACTTCAATATGTTCAAAATTATGCAATCAGAAGTTATCATATTCTGGAGTCCTTGCACTGGCTACCTGTCAGGTTTCCCATAGACTTTAGGATCCCCTTGCTCTTCATAGCTTGGCACCCCATTATCTCTCTGAACCTTTGTCAACTTACTCCCCCCTCGTAACCCCTGTTTTCAAATTTTGGTTTGCTGTGTGTCCATCCTACTCACCTACACTCAATGGAGGGCAGAGCCTTCTCCTGCTATGCCCCAAAACTCTAGAATTCACTTCATAAGAAAATCAGAGAGTCATCTTTCCTAAACTCATTCGAATTAAATCTAAAAATGTTTTTCTTAAGACAAGCTTTCATTTAACGGGTCACTAAAGGAATTCTTTTTTTTTAAATAACAAACATGTCATACTTACCTCCACTGTGCAGTTTATTTTGCACAGAGTACCCCCGATCCATGTCTTCTGGGGTCCCTCGGTGGCTGTCTCTGGTCCTCCCCACAATTAGTCACCACAGTCATGCGAGAACGCACATGGTGGTCACTAATTGCGGGCGCGCGCAAGTAATACAGTGAGCGACCATAGCGGCTCACTTTATCACTTAGCCACGCCCCTCGGTGCGCCGCGCCACTGGATGTGATTGACAGCAGCGCCAGCCAATGGCTTCGCTGCTCTCAATCAACCCGCTCTAGGCAATCAGCGGCCAGGCTGAGCGGCGAAGAGGATATCGGGACCGCGCAGGACTTTCGAGCGGTCAGGTAAGTAAAACGGGGGCTGGGGGGGCGGCAGCATCAGATGAAGGTGAAAAAACAAAGTGGCATATGCAAGTACAAAAGCCAAACCAAGGAAGGTGTTGATGTTAACATAGTTTGCGTTGTGTCAAGGGTAGAACATAGAGGGGGGGGTCGAGGGAGACAAGGGGTGGGAAAGAACCGGGTAGAGAAGTGGGGTGAAAAGAAGAGGGGAGAGCACCTGTAAAGTTCTCAGCATGGAGCAAAGGTGTATTACTTGCTGTATGTGTTCGTGTACCAGAGGGTCCAAGGGTTCCAAAGGGTTAGCAGCTTAGGGTAATTGGATTTTCCCCTAGCTAAGATAGTTTCATAGGTGTGGTGGGTTTGCACTAATTGAATGACTTCCGTGAGTGTGGGGATGTCTTTCGTTTTCCATTTCCTAGCACTCAGTAGTTTTGCTGCCATGAACTTTAATTGCTTATCGAATGTTCCTCAAACCAAACCCAGGCACATCATTAATGAATACTATCCTGCTTAATATTACTTCTACTGTTACAAAGAATAATAGTATTATTGCAATATTATTAAAGTAAATTGTTTTTAGAGAACTGTGGGACTGATTTATAAAAATACTTAAAACTGAAACTTTAGTCCTTAGCAGCCAGATCCTTTGCTGTATATGTATTTGTAAGTGCAACCATTAAAATCTCATATTTACTGTGGTAATATATTTTCTAATATATTTTTCAATATTTCAGTGTTAGCCACCAATGTTCAAAGTACAGTGCAAAGCAATATGCCTATAATTACAGTTATTAATATTCCATGTGCAAAATGTTAAATTATCTTATCCACGTATTATCCTTTATACCAAAAGACAAATAATACATAAAAAAATAAATGAAACAAATTTAAAAAAAGTGAATATCGAATATATATATATATATATATATTCCTGAATATGTAAGCCAACATAATGTTTCCAGTTCACCACTTATTCCAATATGTGTGTATCTTGTGCATCTATAACACTGCATTTATGTACCAATGCGTTTATTTCTGCTGTACCTTTAAATCACCATATACTGTGTGATTCCAACATCACCCCTATGATTCTCTGACTTTCTCAAATGGACCAAAATAATTAGTTCTACAGCACCTTCCCCTAAAAGGGGCCTTATTAGTCATGACTGGTCTCCTCACTGTTGGAGCTCAAGCCATCTCCATCCTCAGGCATTCATGGGAAGAATGCCACTGTTTACGCAAAAAGTAGTAATAATCATAGTGCTTTCTGCTAATCCACCACTAATTTTATTAAAAACGGTGGTAAAATAACACTCACCACAATAAGTGCATAATACTAGTGTAAATCAGTATACAATTCAGTATTCCCCCTTATTACACCTTAAAATGTATGGTCTCCAGGTCACTTCCAAAATAACATTCAGTGTACTTCTGGTTGAGTGGCATGATGTCATCAAGCTCCTCCCTATGTGTTAAGTAACTAAATCACGTGACTTCCTCAGGGGAGGGCTGTCATGATGACATGCTGCTTCTATGGAATCCTGTTTTTTATAATGGTCACTACAGAGGAGACTTCAGTAAAATGGCAACCACAAGATAATTAGAGTGGGTTGCCATAGCAAAGTAAACAACAGGATTCCATATACAGTAAGTGGCACATCATCATGATAGACAGTTTTTAAAGTTTTACCTGTTTAAACTTTCTTCCAGGACCTACTGTATATGGAAGCACATCCATAGCCTTTTGCATTGCCCAACATTACTGTGAAATTTCTGTGTCTTCTTGGTAGGGGACCTGCATTCCTTTATTCTTGTTAACATCTTCTTTGTATTTAGACACATGAATAAACTATAAAGTAATAAAATATTTTTTTTATTTTTAAAGCAATGTGCTTAGAGGGTCAGTTCACCTATAGTTTATATTTGAGGTATTGGTGCATTTTGTTGGGATAACTAGCAAATTTGAGACTTTCCTAATAGGTAAGCAGACCTGGGGACCTGAGTAAAAAACTCACTATTAATTTTGTAATGGATATACGCATCCAAATAACATATACTGTTCACTAGCTTCCCCTACCCCACCATATAAAATTCAGAATACTTGGAGTTCTTAGGATGGCCATGTGAGCTTTTAGCTCCGACCCACCCCGGCCTTCTAAGCCACACCACAGCCATCAGACTGAGCGTTTCCGCTCCCTACTGCACTCCGGAGATAGCAGAGCACACAGAAACCTCGACCATTACAGTCAGCGGTGCCCAGAGTGACCTTACACACCAGCTAGAATCTGACCCACCAACCCCAGGCATTTCCAAGATGGCACCAGGCTTGCAACACAAGGAAGACACAGGGGGGAGAGGACACAGAAAAGGCACAGAGCATTCTTCTCATGAAGCCTCTTTCCCTGGCCCAGTCGCAGTGAGTACCCACATGGCTGCTGTCTTTTCCCCAGCTTCCACAGAATCTTTATTAGAAAGGACTCTGGATAAACTTTTATTAACCCCCATGGGGGACATAAGGGGGAGCCCAAAAACACCTAGTATGCCTGCTCAGACCCCCAGGAGACCCCCTTGAACCTCTCCACAGTAGTTCCTATTTTCTATAAGATGTTAGCCCAGGGTCTGTCACAAACAGCCACCCAAATAACATTAACAATTCAGGCTGATCTCCATAACCTGGGTGCCAGAATAGAGGCTATAGAACAAAAAGTGGAGCTTACAGTAGCCAAGGCTAATCATAACACTGCTCACATGGAGGATTTGCAAGATCAGCTTAAAACTGCCCTTACAAAGATTGATGATCTAGAAGTAAATCTAGATGCTACAATTTTAGAAGTAGAGGACTCCCAGAAGCCATTAAATATGTCCACACAGCAACATGTTCCTTTATCAAAGAACTGCCTCACTTCTATAGAGTAAAAGAAGACATCATGCAAATCTCCAGAGACATGGATCAACTCTCTGTTCAGGGTCACTGGGTCCATGTTTTCACTGATCTTTCCCTTACCACCATCCAGGAGAGGCGCTCACTTAAACTACTCCTGCTCGTCATGTCCCAGAAATCCATAAAGTACTGGTGGTCTTTCCCCTTCTGTCTGGGCTTTGCTTATTGTAAAAAAACTTACAGCTTTTCATCAATCAATGATAGGGAATTTCTTCTTTACCTGGGCATTCTTTCTCAAGAACCAACGTCTACATCCTCGCACAAACTTCCTGGTTCATCCAAGCATCATCCTTCGCAAAGGCCCATATCCCCGGCTTGGAAAAAGCAGGAATCTAAAAAGTCCAGAAACTCTCACCCTCCCTGACCCTGAATGTCTCGCTCAGGCCCTTACTAATTTTTGCTATCCATTTCCCGTAGGTAGATTCATACTACTTTCAAACTCAGTTGAAAGTTTCCCCTTCCCCTTCACCTTCACCTCATATTATGCCCCTAATTGTGGACAAACGTCCTTTTTTGCAACTATATTAGAAGCCCTCATTCCCCATTTTGTAGGCACGTTAGTATTTGGGTGGACTTTAACATAGCTCTTGATCAAATGCTGGGTAAATCCAGGGGTTTCACTCCTGACCCTTACACCCCCCAGACAAAGCTTGTGCATAGCTAAAATACTACATTCTTATGGGCTGGTTGATATTTGGAGAGAGTTTCACCCAACTGCCAAGGACTATACACACTTTTCTGCACCTCACTAAACCCATTCCAGGATAGATCACATCTTTACTACTTTGCCAACCTTCCCCACTGTCTTTACAATTAGTCAATTATTAGGGATTCCCCTTTGTCTGACCATGCAATATTCCTGATGTTCCTTTCAAAGCCTCTTGGCCTGAGTGGGCCTAGCCATTGGCTCAATGAATCTCTGTTAAGTGACCCTGTACAATTTAGGATGTTGGAAAAGAAGCTTGTGGAGTATTTCAAGTTCAATGACATGGGGGAGATCCCATCAGAAATGCTTTGGGCAGCACACAAAGCAGTCATTAGAGGTAACCTTATTCAGATTTCTTTCCAGTGTAAGCGTGAAAGAAGGACCAGGATCGCTCATCTTGAACACAAATTCTACAAGCTGGCAAAACGTACAACCCACAACAGCGTCTCAATCCCTTCAGGACTCAGCCCGATTATCGTTGAACCCGGCATTGCCTGCCCAAGCTGAAAAGAGTCTTTGTGGACCAATGCCCAGTTCTATGCATTCAAGGACAATTTACACCCAAATTACGGTCTCTTTTTCTTTTCCTAAAGTTCGCTCCTCTACTGGTTTACTCACACAGAACCCCAAATGGATAATATCCACCTTCCACAAATTCTACTCTGAACTCTACAGGTCCGATACCTAGGCTTCCCCAAAACTGCAGTCTGATTTTGTCAATGACATTCCATTTCCAAAACTAGCCTCAGAACTTCAGGCTAATCTCGAAAAATGGTCACAGAAGCTTTACATGTAATTAAAAACCTTAAGAGAGGCTCTGCTCTGCGTCCTGACAGATGCTCGGCTTGCTATTATAAGGCTTTTGCCTCATCCCACTCCCCTTTTTTGACAAGGTTTTTTAACTCTCTTTGAAAAGGTTCTGTATTGGATAGTGATGAAAATATGGCTTATATTTCCGTTTTCGCCAAACTGGGAAAAGACCCCTTAGAAGTGAGTAATTATAGACCTATCTCATTGATCAATAACGATCTAGAAATTTTAACCAAAATTATAGCTAATAGGATGTCCACCTTTTTAAGCCATTATATTCATAAGGACCAAGTAGGATTTATTCCTGGGAGACAGAGGCCTAACCAAATTAGGAGAGCCACTAATGTAATTACACTTCTGCAGTCGAGATGGGAGAGGCTTAAGAATCATTATCCCCTTCTCCTGGAACTCTCTCTCTATCCCTTATCTGGGTGTAAAATTGGCAGCCAACATAAATCAACATTACATCCACTAATTTATAATTAAGTGATGATTTAATTAACATGGCCCAGAGTGATCTGTCCGGGTTGGGCAAGATGAACTCTGTCAAAATGAACCAAAGTTTATTGATGTCCCAAAAGTGTTCTATTTCGATTGAGAACTCAAGGGGGACTGGGCCTGCCTAATCTATGGAAGTACCATCAGAGGGCTCAACTTGATCAGATCTCCATTGTTTACACACGGGGTAATAGACCCCAGGCATAACATAGATTTCCTTCTATGGTGCCCTGCCAGGAGTAGAACCCCAATCCTGGCTCCTAATCTCTCTCACTCCTTGGCCCTATGCGATTCTCTATACTCTTTACCATCGCTTACTTCATAAGTCCGTCCCTTAAACTATCTATTTCATAGTCCACAAGATTCCCCCAGGCCTTGATATTAGGGCCTTTCAGTGGTAGCTAAATACTGTAAAAGGGTTGTATAGAATAGGACACTTTGTTTCCTCTATGGGTCCTTTCTCGGTTAGTTATTGTATCAGTAAATTGGAGATGCCCCAGTCAGAAAGATTTAGATTGACCCAAATTTGTCACTTTTTACTTTCTCTTTGGAAGTCTAAACCTGACCCTCTAAAGCCTACACCTTATAAACAGTGGTGTGCTCAGACCAGAGATCGACCAGAGACGGGGTACCTCAATCATTTATACTTCACTGGGGGAATCCACTGAGAAACCCTCATGTGCTTGGGGCTGGGAATAGAACCTAGAGATGGGTTGGAAACTTGACACCTGGCACCAGTGTTTTCAACACTTCTTTAAGGGAATTATGAACATCTCCCTTATGGAGGCCAGAGTCAAACTCTTTACTTGCTGGTATCAGGTCCCTGCACATCTAGCCAAGATATACTAAGGAACCTCCCCCCCGTGTTTCTGAGGCTGTGGCCATGTAAGTACCCTATTTCATACATGGTGGCTCTGCCCCTAATAAGACATTTTTGGAACAAAATCTTTCAATTGCTGCACAAAATTACTGGGTCTGCAATTCCTGTATAACAAAAGTATAGCCAAAACCTCTAAAAGCAACCGGAAAATCATTCACTTTATGCTTCTAGGGGCTAAGATCACAATAGCTAAAGTGTGGAAGCAGCCATCATTTTTTTTTTTCAGCAGTGAAGAGAAAGATTTCATGGATTATGGCCCAGGAAAACGCAGTTAGTATATTCCAGGGCACAGTCCAGAAATTTGATCTGACTTGGGAACCTTGGGTAAACTACATACAAAGGTCCATGTAACCTTTATTGTTTCCTCTGTTTCCACTTGTCTCCCCAGGTTCTGTTGTCCCCCCTGTCTGACTGTCTCTTCTTTTTATCCTTGCCCTTTCCTTTCCTTACCTTTTCTGTGTTTCA
This sequence comes from Rana kukunoris, assembly GCA_029574335.1. NCBI lineage: Eukaryota > Metazoa > Chordata > Amphibia > Anura > Ranidae > Rana > Rana kukunoris. Next base: position 116,273,258 of record CM056058.1, on the reverse strand, counting down.
AAATATTTTACCTTTGTTGACGCCAATAGATTATAGATGGTTTGATACAAGAGCCTTCCACATATTAGATGTGGAGAATGGAATTTTGATGGGGTCCCACTTTATAGGAGGCTTCCCTTCTATTTATACCATTCCATTATATTATGCCCTTTAGGAAATGCTTATTTTATATCCTAGAGGACCACCCTCCCTGTCCACCTCTCCACTTCTCATTGGTCATACCATGCTTATTAGTTGCCTTGTAAGGTATTATGTTCGTCTTTTTTATGGTTTTGATACCATGATTGTGAACTATGTTATTTGGTACTGAAAACTGAAATAAACATATTGAAAGAAAAACATTTTTGAATACTTACCACAACATAAAAGGCCATCCACAACATTGCCCCCAGCTACATCACCAACCTCATCTGCAGATATCGCCCAAATTGCCCTCTCTGCTACTCCCAAGACCTCCTGTTCTCTACCTCTCTTGTGACCTCTGCCCATGCTCGCCACCAGGACTTCTCCCTTTCCTCTGGAACTCCCTGCCCCAGTATATCTAGTCAGCCCCTTCCATGTGCACCTTTAGGAGATCCATGAAAACTCACTTATTCAGGGAAGCCTATCCCACCTCCACCTAAGAAGCGTACCCAAGCCACCTTCATCAGATCATTCTCCGCAGCTATTACCTTTTGTATCAGCTTTTGCAAGCTCCACGAGCAGGGCCCTCCCATCCCTTCTGTATTGAGCTGTATTGTAATTGTACTGTCCCCCCTCTACATTGTAAAGTGCTGTGCAAACTGTTGGCTGTATATAAACTATGTATAATAATAATCCAGTACACATACAGTAGAGTACAGTAGACATTTACAGAAAAACAAACATTTTATATACCACTTAATTGCATTTGCCCAGTTGTTATTAAATCTTTTAACATCAAACAATGTACATCACTTCTCAAAATTGCCGTAGGTCTTAGTTGCAGGATTGCCTTTGCCATGGATTGTAGAGGATTTAAGGGACCTATTGTGTAATAAGTATGTTCTGGACTCACCCACTATGAATTTTCTTCATGTCTTGTAAAGCTAATATCAAATGTAATACATGGCCAAGCTAAGCATACAAGTATTCCAGAGGGGGACTTGGCGTTTCTTTAGGTTTATAAATATTCCTTTCCTTCAAGAGCTATAATTTTAAACCAATAAGAAGAAAAGCAAAATATGTCAAATGTTCCCAGACTGACTGCTTGACACCTCCACAAAACACCAGCATCACAATATTTCAAGTAGTTTTGCATTTGTTACTCTTTACTTCAGCTCATATCCTTAGGTTATTAATTATTACACGTGTGCACAAATACCGTATTACATAAAATAAGTGTGAGATAAAAGCTATATTTTGAAAAATATTTGGTTACATTTACACCCAGGGCTGCTGTTAGAAATAATGGGGCCCTAAACAGCCTACTCACAGGGCCCCCCCACCAAAAATATCACATGATATTTTCGCTAAAATGCCATGGCCGCAATGCTATGCTTTGCAGCCATGGCAGAAATTATACTACCTATCGAAGAAGACCCATTCAGGAGAAAATAATTTCTCTGCAAGTGCCCCGCAACCAGTGGCTGTTTCATAAGGGGCACAGGGGCGTCTCCCCCCCCCCCCCATCCATGCGCCCGGCCCCCTAATCTACATGCAGGACATGGATTCCAATGTTTTTTTTAAAGAATGTGATTAGAGCCTGAGGTTCTAATAGGCTTCAAAAAAAGGTGGGCTCTGGGAGAAGACCACTGTAAATATAGTAAACATAGTTTATTATGCTTCAGTGAAGAATAGACACAGGAGCGGTCAGTACCGATCACTTACTGTGTTCTTTCGGGAAAGAAAGGGAGCCAATAAGTAGAACATATTTACCACCCCCACCTCTGGCTTTCCATCCTGAAACATCGCCCTGTGTGCCCACAGCCACTTCTGGCAGGAGAAAAGAGGAAGGAAGCTGAAATAATTGTGGGAGGTACACAGAGCGTCCAGGCAGCAGGAAGGTGGGGGCACAGATACCACAAGAGTTGGCAGTAAGGCAGCACAGCTGGACCTTCTGCACAGAAAGTGCTAGGACCCCCTTTTGAACTGATGGGGACCAGGCACAGTATAGGAGGATGGGGTATAGTGCCTTATCAGCAACCCCACATTGTGTTCATCCCGTGTATACTAGACATGTGTATTCATTTTCGTCCGAATTCATCTTCGTCCAAATTTTGGTTATTTTCGTTAACAAGCAAAAATGAATGTGCAGAATTCGAAATCCGAAAGATCAGACATAAAAAATGCTTTATTTCCATTTTTGTTTTTACAACAGTTCGATATAGATAGAAGATTCGACATGAGGCTGACAATAGCAATCTGTGTCCATCAAACCTGCGGTCGAATGTGCCTAACCTTAACCACTTGTCATCTGCCCACCGTCAAATGACGGCGGGCAGACGACTCCATTGTTCTGACATCACGTCATATGACGTGATGTCCCTTTAAAGCCGCGGGCGCGCGCGCGTCACCGGCGGCGCGCGCGCGCACCCGCCGCTCTGCGGGGATCCCGTGCGAGTGCCCGGCGGCAACGATCGCCGCCGGGCACACGCGATTGCTCAGTAACTGAGCTGGGACGTGCAGCTCTGTGTGTAAACACAGAGCTGCACGTCCCTGTCAGGGAGAGAGGAGAGCGGTTGTGTCCCTTGTACATAGGGACACAATCGGTCACCTCCCCCAGTCACCCCCCCCTCCCCCCACAGTTAGAACACTCATAGGACACACATTTAACCCCTTCCCCGCCCCCTAGTGGTTAACCCCTTCACTGCCAGTCACATTTATACAGTAATCAATGCATATTTATAGCATTTTTCACTGTATAAATGTAAATGGTCCCAAAAATGTCAGAAAAGTGTCCGAAATGTCTGCCATAACGTCGCAGTCCCAATAAAAAAATCGCAGATCGCCGCCATTAATAGTAAAAAAATAAAATAAAAAAAATGCCATAAACTATCCCCTATTTTGTAAACGCTATAAATTTTGCGCAAACCAATCGATAAACGCTTATTGCGATTTTTTTTACCAAAAATATGTAGAAGAATACGTATGGGCCTAAACTGAGGGAAAAAATATTTTTTTTATATATTTTTTGGGTTATTTATTATAGCAAAAAGGAAAAAATATTGAATTTTTTTAAAAATTGACGCTCTATTTTTGTTTATAGCGCAAAAAATAAAAACCGCAGAGGTGATCAAATACCACCAAAAGAAATGTTTGTGGGAAAAAAAGGACGCCAATTTTGTTTGGGAGCCACGTCGCACGACCGCGCAATTGTCAGTTAAAGCGACGCAGTGCCGGAAGCTTATATTTTGTCTGGGCAGGAAGGGGGTGTAGGTGCACAGTAGGCAAGTGGTTAAAGGGGTTGTAAAGGTTTGTTTTTTATTTTCTAAATAGGTTCCTTTAAGCTAGTGCATTGTTGGTTCACTTACCTTTTCCTTCCATTTCCCTTCTAAATGTTTTTTTTCTTTGTTTTCTTTGTCTGAATTTCTCAGTTCCTGTTTCTCCTCAGTAAGCTTTTCTGACTGACTTTCCACCGCTCGGATGATGGGATACAATAACAATATAATGCAACGTGGGGAGTATGGAATGCATTTATATACTCAGATGAAAGGAAGAAATTATTGTGGAGTGAAAATGGGGAATAGGCATGATGAGTGGAGGGTCAGGTACCTTTTGGAGGGAGTGGGCGGGTGGAGGAGAGTTGGGAGGAGGGCATAGGGCAGGGGGGTTTTCTTTCTTTCTTTTTTTGGGGGGGTTTGGGGTGGGGCGGGGGTGAGGAAAGGGGGTCAAAGGTTAAAGGATCACTAAAGGAATTTTTTTTTCAGCTAAATAGCTTCCTTTACCTTAATGCAGTATGGGTTTCACGTCCTCATTGTTCGTTTTTGCTTTGAAGTTTGAAGTAATCCTGCTCAGATTCATTTTAAAAACAAAACACTGCCCTGGATTTGTTTGTTTTTGTTCTGTGTGTCTATTTCTACTTCACAGAAACATGAAGCCAGTTCAAAAGTGAAACTAACCTGCAGGCACATTATATGATTGATTTTTATCTATTTTTATTCATTTTGAAAAGGAATCAGTAAACTTTTATGTCTCTATACCCTGTAAACAGTCATTTCAGCAAAAAAATAAATGTTTTCCTTTAGTGACCCTTTAAGGAGTTGAATAGGGAATAGTTGGACATTTAAACAATGTGATCAATAAAAAATAGAGGATTAATGGAAGTTATAATAAGGAAGAGATAGTGCCCAATTAAGAGTCAGTGAAGGAAGTGGGAAAAAGGGGTGAACTGATATTCTTCTTTTCTTTGTTTTTTTCTTTGTGCCCAAACAGGGGAAGGGTTATACAGTCTTTAACTTATGAGGTTATAGCTAAATAAGTTATGGGTTTGAAACAAGGACTGTATTTATGTTGTTTTAACCACTTAAGCCCCGGACCAATATGCTGCTAAATGCCCAAAGGCATTTTTACAATTTGGCACTGCGTTGCTTTAACAGACAATTGCGCGGTCGTGTGACGTGGCTCCCAAACAAAATTTGCGTCCTTTTCTTACCACAAATAGAGCTTACTTTTGATGGTATTTGATTGCCTCTGCGATTTTTATATACTGTTAAAACCATTTTATTAAAAATAATCACTCCCCCGCATTCCACATATGATCACTTAGAGAGACATCAGCTCACTCAGGCGTGACGCCCTGTGAAGACGTGAACCAATCACGAAATGTGTCAGGGCGTGACTACGCAATGTATCATTCTCACAGAAGGAAACATCTACCCGGGACTCACCCAGCTGCTAGATCGTTCGGAGGAACTTCTATCTGAGTGGGCTAATGTCTCTCTAAGTGATCCGCTTTTTAACAATCGTTATCTTGTAAGCATATGTGGAATGCGGGGGAGTGATTATTTTTAATAAAAGGGTTTTTACACTATATGGAGCTTCTCTGTTCACTTCCATGTCTGCTTTGATGCATGCTTGCACCCATTGACTGTAATGAACATTCAACTGGGGGAAAGCTTCCGGTGATCTCTGGATGAGAGGATCTTTCAATGCTGGATTTTTGCTGTGGCCTGGTGAGTAGAATATCTGAAGGGGCACGCGAGAGGCGGAATACCTTTGCATATACCAGAGCAGGATAAAGTAAATTTATAGTACCAACACCAGAAAAGTGAAGTTTTAAAGCTGACATATGACATCTTGAAATTGTTGGTTTCATACTTGGACTTTGCGATGAGGACTTGACAAGGTTCACACGAATGGTGTCTGGAATTTCATTTGTTTATCCTATATAATTGCATATTAAGAACTATTCAGTCCTGATGAATTTTAATTCTTCTAGCACTGTTAATGTTTTTTTATTATCAATGAGACATGAATGAATGAATGAATGAAAACGTATATAGCGCGGCACATACGAACTGAATCGCCTCTTGGCGCTTGTTGTTCCTGTCTCCTTTGGTATCAAAAGAGATGAGTCTTGATCTTTCTCCTGAAAGCTAGGTGGTTCTCCTCCAACCAAATGCTGGTTGGTAAAGCGTTCCATAGTCTGGGACTTTGGACCGCAAATCTTCTATCTCCTTTGGACCTGTAGTTGGCTTTCGGTATCTGGAGCAGATTTTGATTGTTGGATCGCAGAACGCGATTGGGATTGTGAGCTTTTATTTTTTCGCATAGATAATGGGGGGCATTCCCATGGACACATCTATGCTTTAGACAGAGTGCTTTAAAAGTGATTCTGTCTTTTACTGGTAACCAGTGAAGGGATCTCAGTGAAGGTGAGATTGATTCCCAAGGTTTTTTCCCAGTCACAAGTCTAGCGGCCGTGTTTTGAACGACTTGAAGACGAGCGATTTGGTACTTGGGGAGTTCGAGGTAAAGGGCATTGGCATAGTCCAGTCTGGAGTTTACAATTGTTCCCACCACGACCGCTATGTCTTCTTTGGGGATGAAAGGAGTAAGTCTGCGTAGTAGGCGCAGCAGATGGTGAGATCCGCTGACTACTGACCCTATTTGTGCGTCCATTGTCATGTAGGAGTCGAAAATGATCCCAAGACTTTTGACTTTGGCGCTAGGGGAGATGATTTTGCCCAGAATGGGCGGGGGGGTCCATGTTGTAGCAGGTTGATTCTTACGCTTGGCGTGAAACAGGAGAAGTTCTGTTTTCGCTCCGTTGAGTTTAAGATAACTCTTTGTCATCCAGTCCTCTATCAAAGAGAGGCATGTCTCTAGATTGAGGTGGTGATCCTTTTTATTGCAAATGCGAAAATATAGTTGCGTGTCGTCTGCATATGAATGATAGAGCAGTTTTTGGCTGCTGATGATGTCAAAAAGAGGACGGAGATAGATGTTGAATAACACCGGCGACAGGGGGGATCCTTGAGGGACTCCGCATGATAGTGTGCGTTTCTCAGAAGTGAAAGGTCCTAACTTCACTATTTGAGATCGGTTTTCCAAAAAAGAGGAGAACCAAGATAAATCGCCTTCTGCGACTTTGGCTACTTCCGCTAGCCTTGTCAGTAGAAGCTTATGGTCAACTGTGTCGAAGGCTGCGCTTAGGTCCAACAGAACCAGGAGACAAGATTCTCCTTCATCTGCGGCCTCGAGAACGTCGTCCCATATCTTGAGCAATGCTGTTTCCGTCCCATGTCCGGGCCGGAATCCCGATTGATATGGATCAAGTAGGTTGTGGGTATCTAGATGCTGTTGCAGCTGTTGTACCACTGCTTTCTCCATGACCTTGGAGAGAGCATTTAGGCCTGTTATGGGACAGCGGTGGAGTGGATCCTTAGGGTCCAGGGTGGGTTTCTTCAATATGGGTCGAATGATGCCCTCCTTCAATTTAGAGGGCACTATGCCCTCCCTGAAAGATTGGTTAATAAGCTGCGTGATGGAAGGTGCCAGGATGTCAGCACACTCCTTCAGCAGTTTAGTAGGGATGATATCATTAGGCGCAGTGCTGTTACGCAAAGCACCGATGGTATTTTTTGTGGCATCAATAGAAATGGGTTCCAGCTTGAACTTACCTGGTTGTGGTGAATTACTGCAGGAGTTGTGTAGATATTTACGGGGGGGACTACGGGGGGAATTGTTTTGCTGAATGCTTTGCCGGATCCCCTCAATTTTATTAATGAAGTAATCCGATAATTCACTGCAAAATTCTTGAGTGTCTGAATTGGGGGCTTCAAGACATCCTGGATTCATGGTCTGAGTGACCAGCTTGAAAAGTTCGCGGGGGCGGTTGAGGGCGCTGTTGATAGCCTCAGAAAAATATTTTTTCTTGGCTTTGTAGATTTCTTTGTGGTATTTTCTTGTACTTGCTTTGTAGATGGAAAGGTTTTCATCTGAGGAGCGTCTTTTCCAGGCTGCTTCCGCCCTTCTGCGCTCTTGCTTCAGTAACGCCAGCTGGTTGTTGAACCAGCTGGAGTTATTTTTCCGGATGTGGGTTTTACGTTTCGGCGCTATTAAGTCAGCTGACTGTAATAGGGCTGTGTTTATGGCCTCCAGTGTTTCTTCAGCCGTTTGATGCGGCTGAATTGGTTTTATTTTTTCCCTTAAAAAGAGTTCCGAGTGGAGCTTCTTCTGACATCTAGTCCAGTGTGTTGTCACTGGACTTGATGTTTTTGTTAAGGGGGGAAATTCGGAAATAATGAATTTAATTGCATGGTGATCTGTCCATGGCAACGGTTCATTTTCCAAGATTTTTATTTCCAGATCTTGTCTGAAAATAAGATCGAGCGTGTGACCTGAAGCATGTGTGGGCCCACATACTAGTTGTTGTAGCCCTAATCCTTCCAGGTGGTCGATACAGGCGTCGGCAATGGGGTCTTGTGGGGAGTTGGCCCAGAGGTTGAAGTCCCCGAGCAGCAAAAGGTGTTTGCTGTTAAGGGTAAAGGTGGAGATAAAGTTTGTCAATGATGGGAGAAGCTGCGATTTTGGGCCGGGTGGTCTATAGCAGAGTAAAATCCGGACGGTCTCCTGGGAGTTTACTTGCAGTTGCAGAGTAAGGGTTTCCATGAATGGAAGAGGGTTTTGAAGGACTGGTTTAGTGATCGCAAGATGAGTCTTATGGATCACCGCCAGTCCTCCTCCTCTTTGCCCTATCCTGTTTTCCGTTATAATACGATAGTTTTCTGGCACCAATTCACCTAGAATGGTGTTACAGTCGGCTGTGAGCCAGCTCTCTGTAATAAAGAGTCTAAATCGTATTGTAGGATGAAATCATGGATTTCAAGTCGGTGTTTTACTGCCGATCTTGTGTTGATCAGAGCACATGATATGTGCTTAGGCTGGGGCTGGGGCAAACGGCTGAGATTTTTGATAGTCGATCGACGATCGATTCTCAGAAGTCGCTCATTTCGAAGGGCTTTTTTGGTGATGGCTGATAGTATTGCGGCAAATCGCCTCAGATCCCAAATGGTCTCTGCCGAGTATTGCAGTTTAACCATGGTCGCCAAACACCAGGGGGGGGGGGGGGTGGTGAATAGTGATGAGCGGAATACGCCATATTCGATTTTGCGATATTTCGCGAATATTTCAAAGAATATTCCCGAATATTCGTTAATATCGAATATTCGTGATATTTTATAAAAAAAAAAAAAATTGCGAATTTTCGCTAATACAAAATTTCGCGATTTTTTTTTTTATATAAAATATCACGAATATTCGATATTTACGAATATTCGCTATATTTTATAAAAATAAAAAAAGCGAAATTTCACATATGCGGTCGCGAATATTCGTTAATATTTTATAAAAAAAAAAATTGCGAATTTTCGCCAATGCGAAATTTCGCTAATGCAAAATTTCGCGATTTTTTTTTTTTTATATAAAATATCACGAATATTCGATATTTACGAATATTCGCTATATTTTATAAAAAAAAAAAAAAATAGCGAAATTTCTCATATGCGAAAGCGAAAATGATTGCGAAATTTCGCTATTTTTTTTGGATAAAATATCACGAATATTCGAATGCGAAATTGATTGCGAATTTTTTTGCAAAATTTATTGCGAAATTTGAAAAATACGAATATTCGAAATAGCGAATATTCGCCGCGATATTCAAGATATTCGCGAATACTCGAATATGCAATATTCGTAGCGAATATTCGCAATGCGAATATTCGTGAGCAACACTAGTAGTGAAGGATAATCAAGGATTAACTGAATCCTCTATCCTGGGTTGGTCCAGAGGAAGGCAAAAAAAACCCTAACCGTGCTAAGCCAATATGCTACGGCAGGGGAAAAAAATTCCTTCCTGACCCCTTAAGAGGCGATCGGGTGAACCCTGGATCAAGAAGTAATGGTGTCAAGAATGGGGAGAGTGTGGCTGGGTGTAGCAAAATGGCTGCTGATCAGGTAGCAGGATCCAGGCTGGTGAACTCCCAGCCAGGGTAGATCGATGCTACAGTGGGGGCCTGGATCGATGGTCGAGGAGTTGAAGGTAACTTTCCAGAGGTATGAGAGGGTTTCTTGGTCGATTTGGGCGTTTTTGTGGCAGCGGCGCGCCGCTAGGCCGCGGTTGAAGCCGCGGCCTTTCCTAGATCGCGGCTGCCGCGATTGATCACAGGCCGACGCGGAGGTGCGGAAAAAACGCCCGAAACGAACGGGAATTGCGGGAGATATGTGGCCAATGGGCGGCTTAAGTGGGGATGGTAGAGGTGGTAATGTGGGGGTATAGGAAGGGAGGTCTGGCGAGGGGGAGAGCCGAGGCTTTGAATCAGCTGCAGTGGCTAGTCCTGAGAAGGACGGCCGCCTGCAACCACAGTGAAAATGGCTTACCTGCTGGTTCCCCTGGATCAGGGGTAAAGGAGGACGCCGGGGGGAGCAGGTAGATGGAGCTGGGGCTGGAGCAGGAGCGGGGAGCTGGTAAAATCCCTACCTATCCAGGAGATATGGGCCACACGTCCTACTCCTAGGAGCGTGCGCCTGTAGCTGCTATCTCCTGGTTCTAGCCCTAGGAGAGAGAGAGAGCTGACACGTCCAGCAGTAGACACCTGGACGTGAGAACAGCACAGATAGGGGAGAGAGCACGTCTTGCTGCAAGCAGAGTCTGTCATTCATTGACTATGATCTATATGACATATTTGACTTCATTTTATTTTATTTTATAATAGCTGCTATACTGCTTTATTTGTTTTACACCATAGAGTGCTAGGATCAGAACCATCTTAGGATTTTTTCTGGTACTTTGTCATATGGTTAATTACAACAATTGAGGATTATTAAAACAAATATTGTGCCTGTATAATCAGTCCCTTTGAAAAGACACAACAACATGAATAATGATATTAAATACAGTTGTAAATGTTTCAAAAGCTTGTTGTAAGTGTTTTGAGTAGCAACATATCAAATTGCTACAGAGGAACCCATTGACAGACATCTAATTAAATAATGAATGATCTAGAAGGTATAGATGTGGGGCTACACCACTTTTACAGTACATATAAACTGTTTCTCTTATAACTGCAGCCAATGTTCCCTGCTTCCCCCTCCTGTGTCTTCCCCCTGACTTCTGTTCTCTCCCTCCGGCTGCTGTAGTGGATGTTTCATAATGGAGAGTAGGGAAGGGGCCGGTAAATATAATTTATCGGCCACTTCCTTTTCTGAATAAACACAGTGAGTAATCGGTACCAAATCACTCTCTGTGTTCCTTCACAACTGAAGCATATTAAACAGTTTACTACGATTCAGTTTGTGAATGAACAGGAAGCTGCTCACCACAGAGAACTTTTTTACTTTTTCCTCAGTCCCTCTCTCTGGCCGAAACTTAAGAAACCAGGGGCCTGTTTAGACTGCTGATATTTTACCACAGCCCCTCCCAGTGGGGCTCATGAGTTAGATAAAATAAAAAATAATATTGCAAAAAAAATAATAATAAAAAAGGGGAAAAAAAATACTGATACCATCCACTGCCCTACTGACACCAATCTCTGCCTTACAGACAGTCCACTGCTCTACTGATATACTTACAACACTTTGTTCCAATTCATTTAAAAGCCATTAAACCAATAATAAAAAATCTGTGCCATAAAACTCACAGATTCTGTAGAAAAAGTTAGACAGCGAGGTGAGAAAAAGAGTAGCCAACGTACATTTCCTGCCTTGCGGCACATTCAGAATTATTGCTGAATGACAACGTGTTGTACATCAGATATGACATTATTGCTCTCTACTGATACAGCAAAATTTGTTAAACATGGGTTTACTATTTAATTTAATACCTACAGGACTTAATAACAGGCATTTTATGGCGCATTTGCATACAGTCTCATTTGGCTTGTTCTTCGTTTTCTAAACCTTGATCTCAGCATAATACAGAATGCAGCATTATCTGGCTTCCAGTGTGAAGGTGCTTTTAACTATCAATCCATTCTTCATTTGTCAGGATTTTACAGCAAGCTGAGACTAGTGTGTTTAATAACTCAGTGATTTACAAGGCAGTGCTTTTAATGAGCCACAGTGATTTTATTAATTTTGTCATTGAACAATACATTAAAGCAACTGGGGTTAGAATATTTACCTTTATCATATAGACTGTTTGCTATCAGACAGAAACATGCTGTGGAACAGTTTATCTATTCAGAAACACAATTTCCATAAGCATTTTTCTATCAGATGATTGAGAGATGTAGGGGTGCCCAATAGTATAACACAACCTTGTTCTTCTGCTTGATCAGTGCATATTCTTTTTCTAGAATTCTAAAAAAGAAACATATTAAATACTAGGGCTTATGCACACTGGGCTTAAAGGGTCACTAAAGGATTTTTTTTAGCTAAATAGCTTTCTTTACCTTACTGCAGTGCTGTTTTCATGTCCTCATTGTTCGTTTTTTGCTTTGATGTTGCTGTAATCCTGCTCTGTTCTGGACACTTCCTGGTTTCCTTATAACCACAGTACTGAGAGCTTTCTCACTGTGGTCACTAATCAAGGAGGTTTGATTACTGTGTGTAAACTGAAACTAGATTGTGCTGAGGGGTTTTAGACAAACCATCACTGCCCTCTATTGGCTCTCTGGCTCTGTACATCAGAGAGATAGGAAACAACAGCAACAACGAAACTAGAACTGTAGGTTGATTATATGATTTATTTTTATCTATTTTTAATCATTTTTAAAAGGAATCAGTTAACTGTTATGTCTCTATACCCTGTAAACAGACATTTCAGCCCATTTTTTTTTCCTTTAGTGACCCTATAAAGCAACAAAAATATTTTTTTTTTTTTCTGCCTGAAAATCCATCACCAGGAGATATGAGTTTGTGTAGAAGAAATGCAGAATGTGCATAAATGTATATAAATATAAATGCATGTTATTGCCCGTTCACCCTACCGCAACTTGGGATCTGACTTGTGTCGCCCCAAGTCGTGCAACATGAGAAATTACATTAAAGTGAATGAGAGCCGTCTTAATGCACACTACTCAAGTGGCTCCAACTTCAGAAAAGGTTCCTGTACTACTTCAAGTTGACTTGTACCCATTGATTTCAATGGAAGTTGCCTCCAAAGTCGTGTCTTAACTGAAGCAACTTTACAGGAAGAGAAAATAGTTTTCTTGGGCAAACCCCTCCCTCCCACAGAGCTGATTATTGTTTGTTTGGCCACTGGCAAAGTTGCCTGTCCTGGAGGCGACTTGAAGTTGCCTCGAAGTTGCCTCACAAAGTCATGGCGACTTTCATGTTGCTGTAGTGTGAACCGGCACTTATGCTGCGTACACACGACCGTTTTTCATGACGTGAAAAATTACATTTTTTAAATTGGTCATTAAAAACTACCGTGTGTAGGTTCCAGAGCATTTTTCTCAACGTGAAAAATGGGCATTAAAAATTTCAGATGCTCAGATCAAAGGTATAAGACGGGAGCACTTGTTCTGGTAAAACTAGCATTTGTAATGGAGATAGCACATTCGTCACGTTGTAACAGACTGAAAAGCACGAAGACTGAAAAGCGCGAATTGTCTTTTACCAAACTTTTACTAACACAAAATCAGCAAGAACAGCCCAAAGGGAGGCACTATCTGAATGAAACTTCCCCTTTTAGTGGCGTCATACGTCTTGCATGTCACCTCGCTTTGCTTGAGCATTTTTTTTCATGATCGTGTGTATGCAAGGCAGGCTTGACAAGAATCACGTCAAGAAAAACTTTGGGCCAGATTCACGTACATCTGCGCATTATTGGACCGGCGTAGCGCACCGCCTTTACGTTAGACTGGCGCAATGTAGCGGCACAATCACCGTATTCTCGTCGGTTTTACGCAGAAATTTGCGCCTGCGCAACGTTATTTCAGAGGCGCAAGGCGGAGTAATCCAAATTGGGAAGGACGTGGGCGTGTTACATTGAAATAAGCCGTGACCCCATGCGAATGAAGGGCCGGCCGGCTCGCGCATGTGCGCTTGAAGCAGACCATGGTCAGCACCTCTGTGCGCATGCTCACAACTCGGGAATGGCGCAATCAGTGAAATTGGAAGTGGACTAGGGCAAATTAGTGAACTACGCAGACAGCATAAATAGACAGACACAAACGCACTTCCTTTGCAAAAGTACATCCCTTTGTATTCCTCCCTATACAGCAAGGTGCTTTTGTTCTGTTGTTTGTTCGCGTTGTGATTTGTCTTTGTTATATTTGTGGACTGTTTGATCTAGTGTTTGGTAGAAGATATTTGAAAGTGATTTTTGGTGACTGCTTGTGAGACTTTTTGGTTGATAGATTTTTGTTTGTTTGTTTTCTTGCTTGATTTTTCCTGCTTGTTTTTGTGAGTGATTTTTGTTGATTGTTTGGGAGAGAGTTTTTGTATGAGTATGACTGAGAGAAAGAGGAAGTTAAATTTTACTTTGGGGGAGAAACAAATTCTTGCCCGGGCCATTTCCCAATATGGGCGTTTCCTCCACAGCCCGGGCAGTGCCAACACCACCCGGCCAGGAGGCGTGATATCTTGCAGAACATTACTGACGAGGTGAATGCATCGGGGGGGGGGAGACCTGGACACGGTCGGGGATTGAAAAGAAGATCAATGACCTCCGGCGTCTGGTAAGAAAGAAGCTGGCCAAAATGGTAGCCCATGCCAGGGCCACAGGAGGGGGCCCACCATGCCCTGTTAGGCTGACAGCGGAGGAGCATGCGGTGGCCAACACCGTTCATAGACAACAGGTGGAGGGCCTGCCCGGCTATGACTCAAGTCATGAAGGCGTGATGGCAGGTAAGGTTTTTTTCCCCTATCAGGTGTGTAGCATGTGTGGGGGAGGGGGTGAAAGGGAATATGTGGCAAGTGTGTGGATCCTCCAACCTGTGAATGTTTTGTGTCATCCACAGATGAGCAGGAGGGTGCTGGGCCATCTGGGCTGACAACACAATCCCAGGGACAACAGCCTGATGAGGACCCCCCGACAAGGCCGGAGTCCTCTAAGGAGGTTCAAGAGGAGGAGGAGGAGTTTGAGGAGGAGGAGGATGTCATGTCAGCCAGTGGATTGCTGTTTTTGGAGGAGTCTTCCTCTCTGGCTGGCAGCAGCCAGCCCTCCATAAGGGCTAGCCCCTCCCACTCCTCCCACAACAGGGCTCCTCTCCCAAGGGCCTCCCCTTCTCCCCGGCCACAAGCCTCAGCTGGAGGCAGGAAGTCATCCCAGAAGACCAGGGGGGTGGCCGAGCTTCGGCCCGCCAACCTGAGAAGGGACCAGGCCCTTCAGACCCGCCATCTGGGACAGGTCAGCCAGACTTTGGGGCGGATGGAGGAGAGCCTGTCCTCCATAAAGGATACGCTTGGGGACCTGGACTGCCACTCCCGGGCTCTTACAAACTGCCTAAACGCACTGCAGACTACAACAGCAGACGTTGGGCAGGATGTGAGGGTCCTCACCCAGGCTATCCAGGCCAACACGGCAACACTAGGTGCTGGCCTGAACAGAATTGCCGTGGCCTTGGAGGGCAGGCCGCCACCGCCAGGTGGGCAGAGACCAGGGGCTGCTCCTCCTTCCCCGGATTACCCCCCCCTCCCATGAGTCTCCCCTGAGGCCGTGGGCGACCCAGGCGTGACTCACGCCAACGGCATTAATTTGTTTTTCCCCCTTTTTTTTTTTTTTTTTGCTGGACAGTTTTTATTTTTGCTGGACATTTTTTTTTTTTTGTGATGTGAATGTTTTGGGAATGTGGGGGTGATATTCCTGCCGGGAAAAGGGGTGTCACCCTCAGTTTTGGTGGAGAAGGGTTGCCCAGGACCAGGGAAAAGTGATTCCCAGGTCCGTATGAATGGTGTATGAATGTACAGTGACATAATTGGAGCCGTGGCGTGGCGTTGCTGCTCACAAGTCCAGCATGGTGGGCTTGTGCTAATTCAATTAGATGAGGATGTGATGTGTCTGTGCTAGGGACCAGAGTGGTGTGCATGCATGCATTCTCATTGTGCCATGAATATTGTGTGTGTTTAACGTGAAAAGATGCCTAATGTGAGCTGTCTCCTGGCTGCTCTTCCCTCAGAAGACGGGGTAACCTCGGTTAGGGGGGGATTGTCTGGTTCAGGGGTCAGGTCATCACGTATGTCAATCTGCAGGCCCTTTCTCACTGCGAAGTTGTGCAGAATGCAACATGCACCGATGATCTGGCACACAAAGTTTGGGGAATACAACAGGGTCCCCCCAGACTTATCCAGGCATCGGAAACGTGACTTCAGGAGGCCAAAGGTGCGCTCCACCATTGCACGTGTTTGGGCGTGGGCTTCATTGTATCTTTCCTCTCCTGGGGTTTGTGGGTTCTGGATAGGAGTCATGAGATGGGGTCCCAGTGCATATGCAGAGTCACCTGTAAGGAAAAACACAGGAGGATGTTAGTCATGCATGTGCCCCTTGTGATGTGTGCATCATGGGGGGGACAGTCATGCCTGCCACCCATGTCACTCACCAACCAGCCAGGTGTCCCGATACACGTTCTGTTCGAATTCCATTCGGAATGGGGCTATGATTGTATATGTAGCTGTCATGGCTGGATCCGGGGTGTTTGGCACGGACATGCCATATGAGGCCTTGGGCATCGATTATCACCTGTACGTTGATGGAATGCCAATGCTTCCGATTGCGGTATATGTGCTCTGTCTCATGGGGGGGCTGGAGTGCCACATGTGTGCAATCAATGGCCCCCACGGTGCGTGGGAATCTGGCAATTCTGTAGAAATCTGTCATTGACTTCAGCCGCAGGTCCTCAGTCGTGGGTTTAATGATTTGGTTGGCCATGCGTCTGAGGATTGCAGGGACAACCTGGTGCACACATCTGCTCACGGAGGATTGTGACATCCCAGCCACCACTCCACTTGTTCTTTGAAAAGAGCCACTGGCAAGGAAATGGAGTGTTGCCATGACCTTGACCAGTGGCTGCACTGCATGTGAGCGGTGTATTGGGCTGGTGATGTCCTCCTGCAAGGTTATGGTTAATTCCAGGATGGCATGAGGGGTGAATCTGAAGATGCGATACACCTCAAAATCACTCATGCCAAAGAGGTCTATGCGGGTGCAGTATATCCTCTCCCGTGCCCTCCTCCGTGCCCTCCTCCTTCTTTGTTCCTCTAAAGTCAGTAGTATAGCTATGAGCGAGGATGTCCCTGGCATGTTGGCATACAGATTGTTGGGCAACACGTGTGACTGCTCTGCTCCTCACTAACAGTGTTGCTTTCTCTGACATGTAGACGAATTGTCTAACTTTAGAACACCTTTTATATGGTCTAATTTTAGACAGGCCGTTCAGCTGTTGCGCACAGCGCGTAGCCTGCGCTGCACCAACGTTCTTTTGTGGATCCCCGTAACTCCCTTATTAGCATATTTGAATAGCAAATCAATAGTGTGTTTAGCGCAGTTTTGCGCGGACGGATGTCTAACGAAATTACGCAGGACAAAAAAAAGTAGATTTCTTGCGTATCTCGTTTTGGGGATGCGGAGTATCGAAGCGCATGCGCAAATTTAGACTTTCGCCGCGCATCTCCTGTTACGACGGCGTAATCGCTCTGTGAATCTGGCCCTTTGTTTTTTCTAGGACATTAAAAATGGTCGTGTGTACGTAGTTTTATTGTTAGTGCTAATGGCCAGAATAAATGCATAGAAAAAAATGTGCAACAAATATCACAATGATTGAAAGTCTCTTCAATTGTGCAAATAAGTGCACTTATTTGCACAATTGAAGAGACTTTCAATCATTGTGATTTTTGATGCACATTTTTTCTATTGTCATTGGACTATTTTTTGAGATATATGATTCCATTTTGCACATTGACAAAGGATTTGTTTATTGCATTTGCACCTTATTTTTATATTTATATTCAGCACTGTATACTGCTTTGCACTGATTATAGTTTTATAGCACTGCTTCACTTTACTGTTTATAAATCAAATACAATCACATTACCAGGTCGGATGTGTGCCTTTAAACATCCCACAGAGGTCACAGTGGAACCCTGGACAGGAATACAACATGTTTCATAACAGCAAAGAACAGAGAACACCTCCGTCTGAGTGTAAACTGTGCAAAATATGGCATAAAAGTAATGCACTCACATATAGTGAAACAATAATCAGTATGTCATCCATGGAGGGGTTGTCATCAATAGCAGAGATCAGCAGGCAAGCGGTTGGCATGTGCAGAATTCAGCCAGGAAGCTGCTGGGTGGATGTGATAAGCATTGTAGCTTGGGGAGCTGGAGCGCAAGTTGCATAGTTACATAGTAGGTGAGGTTGAAAAAATACACAAGTTCATCAAATCCAACCTATGTGTGTGATTATATGTCAGTATTACCGTGTATATCCCTGTATGTTAAACCTCTTTTATTCTAATTTTAATGAGTGGCCGCGTGTCTTGTTAAACTCCCTTCCCCAAAAAAAGTTTTATCCCTTTTGTGGGGTCACCAGTACGGTATTTGTAAATTGAAATCATATCCCCTCTCAAGCGTCTCTTCTCCAGAGAGAATGTTCAGTGCACGCAACCTTTCCTCATAACTAAAATCCTCCAGACGCTTTATTAGCTTTGTTGCCCTTCTTTGTACTCGCTCCATTTCCAGAACATCCTTCCTGAGGACTGGTGCCCAGAACTGGACAGCATACTCCAGGTGCAGCCATAACAGAGTCTTGTAGAGAGGGAGAATTATTGCTTTATCTCTGGAGTTAATCCTTTTTTAATGCATGCCAATATTCTATTTGCTTTGTTAGCAGCAGCTTGAAATTGCATGCCATGTAGTTGCCCACCCCGTTAATTTGTTCAGATCTTCTTGCAAAGTTTCTACATCCTGCAGAGAAGTTATTGCCCTGCTTGGCTTAGTATCATTTGCAAATCCAGAGCTTGAAATGTTTACCCCACCCTCCTGGTCCTTTATGAACAAATTAAATAGGTGTGGTCCCAGCACAGAGCCCTGTGGGACCCCAATACCCACCCCTGACCATTCCGAGTATTCCCCATTTATCACCACCTTCTGAACTCTCCCTTGTAGCCAGTTTTCAATCCATGTACTCATCCTATTGTCCATGCCAACGGACCTTATTTTGTACAGTAAAAGTTTATGGGGAACTGTGTCAACTGCTTTTGCAAAATCCAGATACAACACGTCTATGCATGGGCCTTCCTTTATCTAGATGGCAACTCACCTCCTCATAGAAGGTTCATAGATTGGTTTGACAACATGAGTCAATGCTGATTACTGTTAATGATACTGTTTTTATCACCAAAATCTTATATAGTGCCTTAACATCCCCTCCAAGAGCTTGCATACTATAGATGTTAGGCTAACTGGTCTGTAATTCCCAGGGATGTATTTTGGGCCCTTTGCAAATATTGGTGCTACATTGTTTTTTTTTTCCAATCCGCTGGTACAATTCCAGTCGGTAGACTGTCAGTAAAAATTAGGAACAATGGTCTGGCAATTACGTGACTGAGTTCCCTAAGTACCCTCGGGTGCAAGCCATCTGGTCCTGGTGATTTATTAATGTTAAGTTTCTCAAGTCTAATTCTAGTGTTCTGTCCTCTGCTAGACATAAGGGTGCTTCCTGTGATTTGTCATGAGGATAAACACTGCAGTTTTGGTTACAGAAGCCCCCCAAATTCGCTCATGAAGACTGGTTTGTGCTGCAGCATCCAGGTGTACTTAGCCTGTTCCAGCCACAACACAAGTCAATAATCACTCAAAGAAGGTGACAGCTCACAAAAACAAGGGACCAGATTCACAGAGCGATTACGCCGGCGTTACAGGAGATGTGCAACGTAAGTCTAAATTTGTGCATGCGTTTCGATGCTCCGCATCCCCAAAACGAGATACGCAAGAAATCTACTTTTTTTTGTCCGGCGTAATTTCGCTAGACAGGCGCATCCTTTCGCGCAAAACTGCGCTAGACACACCATTGATTTGCTATTCAAATATGCTAAGGAGGGAGTTACGGGGATCCACAAAAGAACGTTGATGCAGCGCAGGCTACATGCTGTGCGCAACAGCTGCACGGCCTGTCTAAAATTAGACCATATAAAAGGTGGTATAAAATTAGACAATTCGTCTACATGTCAGAGAAAGCAACACTGTTAGTGAGGAGCAGAGCAGTCACACGTGTTGCACAACAATCTGTATGCCAACATGCCAGGGACATCCTCGCTCATAGCTATACTACTGACTTTAGAGGAGCAAAAAAGGATGAGGGCATGGAGGAGGGCATGGGAGAGGATATACCGCACCTGCATAGACCTCTTTGGCATGAGTGATTCTGAGGTGTATCGCATCTTCAGATTCACCTCTCATGCCATCCTGGAATTAACCATAACCTTGCAGGAGGACATCACCAGCCCAACACACCGCTCACATGCAGTGCAGCCACTGGTCAAGGTCATGGCAACACTCCATTTCCTTGCCAGTGGCTCTTTTCAAAGAACAAATGGAGTGGTGGCTGGGATGTCACAATCCTCTGTGAGCAGATGTGTGCACCAGGTTGTCCCCGCAATGGCCAACCAAATCATCAAACCCACCACTGAGGACCTGCGGCTGAAGGCAATGACAGATTTCTACAGAATTGCCAGATTCCCATGCACCGTGGGGGCCATTGATTGCACACATGTGGCACTCCAGCCCCCCCATGAGACAGAGCACATATACCGCAATCTGAAGCATTGGCACTCCATCAACGTACAGGCGATAGTCGATGCCCAAGGCCTCATATGGCACGTCCGTGCCAAACACCCCGGATCCAGCCATGTCAGCTACATCTACAGTCAGAGCCCCATCCCAATGGAATTCGAACAGAACGTGTATGGGGACACCTGGCATGTTGGTGAGTGACATGGGTGGCAGGCATGACTGTCCCCCCCATGATGCACACATCACAAGGGGCACATGCATGACTAACATCCTCCTGTCTTTTTCCTTACAGGTCACTCTGCATATGCACTGGGACCCCATCTCATGACTCCTATCCGGAACCTCCAAACCCCAGGAGAGGAAAGATACAATGAAGCCCACGCCCAAACACGTGCAGTGGTGGAGCGCACCTTTGGCCTCCTAAAGTCACGTTTTCCGATGCCTGGATAAGTCTGGGGGGACCCTGTTGTATTCCCCAAACTTTGTGTGCCAGATCATCGGTGCATGTTGCATTCTGCACAACTTCGCAGTGAGAAAGGGCCTGCAGATTGACATAAGTGATGACCTGACCCCTGAACCAGACAATCCCCCCCTAACCGAGGCTACCCCATCTTCTGAGGGAAGAGCAGCCAGGAGACAGCTCACATTAGGCATCTTTGCACGTTAAAAACACACATTAATCATGGCACAATGAGAATGCATGCATGCACACCACTGTGGTCCCTATCACAGACACATCACATCCTCATCTAATTTGATTAGCACAAGCCCACCATACTGGGCTTGTGAGCAGCAACGCCACGCCACGGCTCCAATTATGTCACTGTACATTCATACACCATTCACACGGACCTGGGAATCACTTCTCCCTGGTCCTGGGGAACCCTTCTCCACCAAAACTGAGGGTGACACCCCTTTTCCGGCAGGAATATCACCCCCACATTCCAAAAACATTCACAACACAAAAAAAAAATGTCCAGCAAAAAAAAAAAATGTCCAGCAAAAAGAAAAAAAAGAAAAAAAAAAGGGGGAAAACAAATTAATGCCGCTGGCGTGAGCCACGCCTGGGGCGCCCACGGCCACGGCCCCGGCTCCTCAGGGGAGACTCATGGGGAGGGGGAGGGGGGTAATCTGGGGAAGGAGGAGCAGCCCCTGGTCTCTGCCCACCTGGCGGCCTGCCCTCCAAGGCCACGGCAATTCTGTTCAGGCCAGCACATAGTGTTGCCGTGTTGGCCTGGATAGCCTGGGTGAGGGCCCTCACATCCTGCCCAACGTCTGCTGTTGTAGTCTGCAGTACGTTTAGGCAGTTTGTAAGAGCCCGGGAGTGGCAGTCCAGGTCCCCAAGCGTATCCTTTATGGAGGACAGGCTCTCCTCCATCCACCCCAAAGTCTGGCTGACCTGTCCCAGATGGCGGGTCTGAAGGGCCTGGTCCCTTCTCAGATTGGCGGGCAGAAGCTCGGCCACCCCCCTGGTCTTCTGGGATGACTTCCTGCCTCCAGCTCAGGCTTGTGGCCGGGGAGAAGGGGAGGCCCTTGGGAGAGGAGCCCTGTTGGGGGAGGAGTGGGAGGGGCTAGCCCTTATGGAGGGCTGGCTGCTGCCAGCCAGAGAGGAAGACTCCTCCAAAAATAACAAGCCACTGGCTGACATGACATCCTTCTCCTCCTCAAACTCCTCCTCCTCAACCTCCTCCTCTTCAACCTCCTCCGAGGACTCTGGCCTTGTCGGGGGGTCCTCATCAGGCTGGGATGGTGTTGTCAGCCCAGATGGCCCAGCACCCTCCTGCTCATCTGTGGATGACACAAAAAATTCACAGGTTGGAGGATCCACACACTTGCCACATATTCCCTTTCACCCCCTCCCCCCCACATGCTACACACCTGATAGGGCAAAAAAACCTTACCTGGCATTACGCCTTCATGACTGGAGTCATAGCCAGGCAGGCCCTCCACCTGTTGTCTATGAAAGGTGTGGGCCACCGCACGCTCCTCCGCTGTTAGCCTAACAGGGCATGGTGGGCCCCTCCTGTGCCCCTGGCATGGGCTGCCATTTTGGCCAGCTTCTTTCTGACCAGACGCCGGAGGTCATTGATCTTCTTTTCAATCCCCGACCGTGTCCGGGTCTCCCCCCCCCCGATGCATTCACCTGGTCAGTAATGTGCTGCAAGATCTCACGCCTCCTGGCCAGGGTGGTGTTGGCACTCTCCGGGCCGTGGAGGAAACGCCCATATTGGGTAATGGCCCGGGCAAGAATTTGTTTCTCCCCCAAAGAAAAAATTTAACTTCCTCTTCCTCTCAGTCATACTCATACAAAAACTCTCTCCCAAACAATCAGCAAAAATCTCTCACAAAAACAAGCAGGAAAAATCAAGCAACAAAACAAACAAACAAAAATCTATCAACCAAAAAGTCTCACAAGCAGCCACCAAAAAACACTTTCAAATATATTCTACCAAACACTAGTTCAAACAGTCCACAAATATAACAAAGACAAATCACAACGCAACAAACAACAGAACAAAAGCACCTTGCTGTATAGGGAGGGATACAAAGGGATGTACTTTTGCAAAGGAAGTGCGTTTGTGTCTGTCTATTTATGCTGTCTGCGTAGTTCACTAAGTTGCCGGGGTCCACTTCCAATTTCATTGATTGCGCCGTTCCCGAGTTGTGAGCATGCGCACAGAGGTGCTGACCATGGTCTGCTTCATGTGCGCATGCGCATGCGCGAACCGACCGACCCTTCATTTGCATGGGGTCACGGCTCATTTCAATGTAACACGCCCACGTCCTTCCCAATTTGGATTACTCCACCTTACGCCTCTGAAATTACGTTGCACAGGCGCTAATTTCTGCGCAAATCAATCGAGAATACGGTGATTGCGCCGCTACATTATGGCAGTCTAACGTAAAGGAGGTGCGCTACGCCAGTCAAAAAATGCGCCGATGTACGTAAGGTTTTGAATAAACCTAATACACATATAAAACATTAAGGAACAGAGGATGCCTCAATCTCAGTGTAAACTGTGCAAAAAAACAGCATAAAGCTATTATTAAAGTAATGCGCTATGATATAGTGAATCAGCATATCATTCATGGAGGGGTGGTCATCAATGGCAGAGATTGTCAGGCAAGCGGCTGGAGTGTGCTGAGATTGGCCAGGAAGCTGCTGGGTGTATGTGAAAAGAAGAGATGTAGCTTGGCAAGCTGGCCGGCTTTTGCGGCGGCTTCCTGTTGGAGCGGGCTGAGGACACCCTAAACCCCCCATACAAGCCAGGCAACATGCACTCCAGCTTCCCAAGCTACAGCGCTTCTCTTCATGTCCATGCTGAATATAAGTAAATGGTGTCCTCACAGGGTGGTATTGTGGACAACCAAAGGTATATAATGCCACATCCTAATCAAGTCTATTGGAAAAAGTGAACAGAAGGAATGGACTTTATAGGAATATTAAAAAGCTTATGGAAAACAATTTTTATTAAAACAAAGATTTTTTCAAACATTGATTCTTACATGGGGGTAACCTACTTACCTTAGGGGTGATTTTGCTCCCTACAGTTTGTTTTTTAATATAGTTCAGTGTTAATAGTCACTGAACAACACTTTTCAAGGTTCCCTATTGTGGTATACTGTATTCTTTTTTATACTTGTAAGTAATTGTTTGATTAAATATTGTTCTATTAAAAATTGTTATCAGTACACTTTTAAATATGCCTATAAAGTCCACTCCTTCTGTTCCCTTTTTCCATTAGTCTCTCTTTATTTCTACCCAGCAGCTTCCTGCTCGAACTCGGCACACCCCAGCCGTTTGCTTGCCAAATTCTGCCATGTATGACAACTCATGCAGGAATGAAATGTTAATTCTTCCTTCACTATATGTCAGTGCATTACTTTATTAATACCTTTATGCTGTTTTTTGCACAGTTCACACTCAGATGGAGGCACCCTCTGTTCATTTTTATTTTATATGTATATTGAGTTTACTCAAGACGTTGTTTAGGGGAGCTGCCACCTTCTTTGACATGTAATTCCTCCCTTAATACTGATCTTAGTGTTTCTCTGGGTGGCTACAGCAGCGCCATAGTTTATAGCATTTGTTGTTTTATACCAGCCTCTCTCTCACTGCAGACTGTGCAGGCAGACACAGAAGAGGATCACGTGCACTCCCAGCTGGGGTCTGCGCTACAGTGGAGCTCACAGAATTTATAGGCTTGCTGGTCACTCCCCAATCAAGCTTCCTGGTTTGCTATGATGATGTGCATTTGGGGACATATCGCCCTCTCTCAAGAAAGAGGAATATGCCCCCAAAATGCGTGCAGTGCCTGATCACAGTAATACTCTCTTATCTCACAAAGTGTATAGCAAAGTACAGCAAATAATTAATTTAGCTGCCTGTGTGTACAGAGCATAATGAACCAGTTTTGGTGCAGCGTTTGGGGGTAGCACCAAATTCTACTTTTGGAGCCTGTGTGTATGAGGTTTAACGCACCTTTGAAGATCTGTAAATATTTAATGGCCACCTTAATAACAGTTGAATCCATTTAGAAATCTATTGAAGTTCTGATTTACTGTACATTTGATTTCAACACTGTTTGTTTTATTAAAACTAATTACTGAGCCACATACACAACAGAGGCTTTTCAAGCGATGCTGTAAATTTCTCCTCTGATTAATGCTGACAAATGATGTCACAACAATTTATTGTTTTAATTCTTCCTTTGTTTAGCCAAAGCAAGAAGAGAAAAGACAACACATTTTCTATTCACATGAATTTTTCACACGGATTTTAATCATAAAGCAAACTGCAGGATTTGAGTTTCTGCTGTGCCTTTCTAATGAAGCAACATGCTGCAAGTTCGATAAAGTGATAGAAGCTCGGCACATAGACTGCCTTATCTTGAATTTTTAATGTGTCACTTGTAGTGTCATTTATTTGATAACACTTTGAACCACACTTCAAAAAATTTAATTGTAAGCTGGATAGTGTTTGGAATACATAAACCAGATTATGTATCCTGATTAATTTAACCAATACATATATATATATATATATATATATATATATATATATATATATATATATATATATACAGAGCTTTTTTCTCAGAAAATAGGTGCAGGAACTAAACAAACCCTTTCAGTTTTCACAAACAATAGAAGGGACTTAAAGGGGCATTAAAGGGGTGCTCCAGTCATATTTTTTTTTTTTTTTGCTAGATCGTAATTGTCACAGTCAATAGTCAATAAAACATAGCAATGTCTCCCCAGTCTTTACAGCAATCTATGTGCGCACTTGCCTTATCTTTTCCTTCTCAGTATCTGGCCGCATCCATGTTATGTGAGGGCGCTTGAAGCCAAGTTCGTTTTCCTTCCTGTATTTCTTGCTGAGGTGCATGCTGGGAAACCAGTTGTTATGACAACGCTGATAATCAAGTCCTGAGCTCCGCTCCACTGCTCTTATCCTCCGCAACCCACAGCGACTGTCTGACCCGCAATAGAGTGTAATCGCGGGAGAACAGACAGGGGAACACTTGGGCATGACCAGGGACCTGTTTAAACTGCCCACACCACGCCGCCTCAAGGATTTTTGTGCTGGCTCCATGAACAAATGCTAAAATGCTGCCGCTCAAGCAGGTCACGCTACAATGAATGACCGATCCAATGCAGACGCGGCTGCTACCCTTCCCAGAGAGGACATGGACACTGCACCTCCCCCAGAGACTTAGGGCCCTTTCACACGGGCAGACAAACGGTCCGTTTACGGACTTGTAATGCATCCCTATGGGATTGTGGACATTAGCGGATGATGCATCCGCTAACGTCCGTAAAGATCCGCGTGCGCAAAGATCCGCTTTTTCGGACAGAAGAAAACCCTATTTTTCTTCCATCTGGCGGAACGGATCGGATGAATACGGACACACGGTCCGTATTCATCCGATTCCCCATAGTGGAGAGCGGAGGAAAGACAGGGCGGTCTCTGCACAGTGTGCGGGGACCGTCCTGTCCGCCGACAGCTCAGCGGGGATTTACGGATGATCCCCGCTGAGCAGATGGACACACACGGGGCGGACCAATACAGATCCGCTCCGTGTGAAAGAGCCCTAAATCCAACACGCAGACGGCAGGCAGAGGAAAGATGCTGGCATTCTCCCCTGCTCACTCCCCCCTGCAAAGAGCCCCTAGCTAAAATGACTCCTGGGACACTGATTTCCCAGGAGTCTGTGCGGCTTAGGTAGGATAGGAGAAGCACCACGGTGCAGGAAGAAGGCAGATTAGCTATTCTACCTAGCAACAAGGATTTAGAGCAGGGGTGTCAAACAGGTGGCCCTCCAGCTGTTGCAAAACTACAAGTCCCATGAGGCATTGCAAGGCTAACAGTTACAAGCATGACTCCCACAGGCAGAGGCATGATGGGACTTGTAGTTTCGGAACAGCTGGAGGGCTGCCAGTTTGACACCCCTGATTTAGATTTAGATGTACATTTTTATTTTATTTTTTACTCTGTTAATTACATTATTTTAACCTCCCTGGCGGTATGATTCTTTCTGATTATAGGTGCTGAAAGCGGTACCATTATTTGCAAGGAAATTTGGCGTTTTTTTACTGTAGGCTTGTAATTCTTAGGAATAACTCACTTAAATCTGTCCAAACAAGAGTCTAATAGGCATCCCGGGTATGACTTTTTTTTTAAAAGAAAATTATTAATTATAATATAATAAATAATTATAAATAATTATAACAAATAATAATATAATTATAATAAAAAATATTCAATAATGTAATCAACTCAAAATCACTGAAATTTGCTCAGTTGCAGAATTGTTGCTGTCATTATTATTTTTTTATGACAAATTTTCCCACAAATCGCTATCGCTCAATTCTGCAAGTGATTATAATTTATTATCGCTGTTTTCTAGCTGATCTAAAACCATTTTTAACATAAAGGGACACTTTTGGTTGCTATGGACAATCTACATTTTGCAGGCAGAAAGAACAGTTTTTATTATATAAAAGAACATGTACAGTAGGGCACTGGGCAGACCACTAGGGACAAAGGGTGTGTGTATTTTTTACATACAGTACTTTAATCTATAAGATTACAGTATACTGTATGTAATGTGTTTGTATACTTTTTTGAATTTGGTGCCGTTCTCCGCCCCCGTGCGTCGTAACGTCGCAGGGAACGGAGATCGACAGCACGCGGGGACACTGCGAGAATCGAGCGAGGACCCGCTCGCTCACACAGCAAGGATGCATCGCTGGATCCACAGACAAGGTAAGCCAGCGCGCACTGCAGGCTCTGCATAGCTACCCCGAGCGTGACTTGGGGATACCGATCCTAGCATAAAAAAAAAAAACGACTCACGCTCGGGAATACCGCCAGGAGGGTTAAAACTACTGATGCATAGTTCAATTTGAGGGTGGAGCTCCGCTTTAAATACCAGGATTGCATAACATACAGAGTGCAGAGTGCAGAGTTCAGGGGGGGTTACACACAGAGTGCAGAGCTGTCACATGTAAACACAAAATCCAGATCTCTGTTTTTCCAAGTGATTGTGGTGAGCGGGCACCAAAGGGTCTGAGCCAGAGGTGGTAGAACTGAGTTCCCCTTTTATGCTCCCCCAAGTTCCCCCTGAAAAAAAGCCCTGTGTGTATATATATATATATATATATATATATATATATATATATACAAAGAAGTGGAGGAGAACTGCACTCGTTATACAATAAGTGCCAGAAAACAGGTCTTCCCACCGACCATATATATATATATGAGAAAAGTTCAAGAGTTGCTGCACTTAAAATGGTTATATTTTTCCAAATATTCTCGTAAAGGTTACATGTCTGAATTTTTTGTATACTTTCTTGGTATGTAACCTTTACGAGAATATTTGGAAAAATAAAACCATCTTAAGTGCAGCAAATCTTGAACTTTTCTCATATACCATATTTTCCGGTGTATAAGACGACTCGGCGTATAAGACGACCCCCTAATTTTCCAGCCAAAATGTTGGTTTTGTGATATACTCACCGTATAAGACTACCCCCTTCTTACTAGTCCTGCCTCGCCTCACGGTGCCACCATTACATGCCAGACTATGCCACTACATGCCAGACTGTGCCCCATTACATGCCAGACGGTGCCCCATTACATGCCAGACGGTGCCCCATTACATGCCAGACTGTGCCCCATTACATGACCAGACTGTGCCCCATTACATGACTATACTGTGCCCCATTACATGACCAGACCTGCCTCATTACATGACCAGACCTGCCCCATTACATGACCAGACTGTGCCCCATTACATGCCAGACCTGCCCCATTACATGACCAGACTGTGCCCCATTACATGCCAGACCTGCCCCATTACATGACCAGACCTGCCTCATTACATGACCAGACCGTGCCCTTACCTTATCCCATGCGAATCGCGGCCGTGTAACCTAACAGCTTACCTTACCAGAATCGCGGCCGTATGATTTTTCAAAAGCCGCGCCTCCGACGCCTTCTGTTCCGTGATAGGCGGAACATTCAGCTTCCCATGAGGCACTGTGTTCAGTGTTCGCCTATCACGGAGGCCCTCTCGTCCGAGGACGAGAGGGCCTCCGTGATAGGCGGACACCAAACACAGGACGAGAGGGCCTCCGTGATAGGCGGACACTGAACACAGTGCCTCCTGGGAAGCTGATTGTTTCCGCCTATCACGGAACAGAAGACGTCGGAGGCGCGGCTTTTGAAAAATCGTACCGCTGCGATTCTGGTAAGGTAAGCTGTTAGGTTACCGGCGTATAAGATGACACCCGACTTTTAAGAAGATTTTAAGGGGCTAGAAAGTCATCTTATACGCCGGAAAATACGGTATATATATATATATATATATATATATATATATATATATATATATATATACACACACATACATATACACACACAATTTTATATACACATATGTATATATATATATATACAGTATATGTATATATATATATATATGGCACACCAGTTTTCCAGACTGACACTTTCTCCACATTCGTCCAAGACTGAACACTCACCGGTCCACCTGGCTGACCCTTCAGGAGATCTCCCAAATGTGCTCACCTGCTCCTGCTGTCCTCTTTGCTCCTGTGCCTCCAGGAAGGTTTTCTTCGGTGTGTTGGGGGGATCCAGCGAAGCATGGTGGTGGCAGCATCATGATGTGGGGATGTTTTTCAGCGGCAGGAACTGAGAGAGTATTTACATTTCATCCTTCAAAAGGACAATGACCCTAAGCACACGGCCAAGATAACAAAGGAGTAGCTATGGGACAACTCTGTTAATGTCCTGAGTGGCCAAGCCAGAGCCCAGACTTGAACCGGATTGAACATCTATGGAGAGATCTGAAAATGGCTATGCACCGATGCCACCCATCCAACCTGATGGAGCTTGAAAGGTCAAGGTTTAAAACAAACTTCTTTCAAGTTGTCATTATGGAGTATTGTTTGTCGAATTTTTGAGGAAATTTATGAATTTAATCCATTTTGGAATAAGGCTATAACATAACAAAATGTGGAAAAAGTGAGGCGCTGTGAATACTTTCCATATGTATTGTAACTGGGAATGTGCACTGGACGGCATGTATATTTCCCCAATATTAGAGTTGGTCAGAGAGAACTGATTTCAAATATCCTTTGGATTGAAAAGTTTGTATTAGGGACCCAGACCTTTGGAGGATCGAAAAGTTTTGGGTGGGAAGAACCTCCAAACCTTGACTACAAGGACACTTGTTTCTTAAGGGTTTAAGCCTTAGGCAAGGGAGGCTTGAAGAGCAGCAGGATGAAATGAGCACCTGTGTCAGTTTACATCCTATCATAACAAATAAAACATAGATACTATCCATATATTGGTTACTCTACGTCAGGGGTGTCAAACTCAATTTCATTGAGGGCCGCATCAGCATTACAATTGCCCTCAAAAGGGCCGGTTGTATCTGTAAGGCTAGATGTCCAGCGCATCCCCTCCACTTACATTAGATGTTAAATGCCACCCCACTATCAGACGTTGAGTCCCCCACTCTCCCTTACATCACAGTGTACCCCCATTTCCTTAAGCTGCTGCTGGGAAGAAGCTGGATGCATTGTTTGAAAGCAAGGGTTTTGAGGACCAGAGGAGGGCGAGGGCCACATGAAATGGCTTGGAGGGCCGCATTCGGCCCGCGGGCCTTGTGTTTGACACCCCTGCTCTACGTGTTCCACAGGTTTATATTAGCCGCTATGTCGCTATAAAAGCTAATGAGGACTTGAATTCAAATAGACCAGCACTCTGCAAATTATGCTCCTCTTGCAAATTATACATGCTTTTGCAAAACTGCTGCTCTATACTAAATACAAGATTTTAACCCAACTTATAACACCACTATAGTACTTATAAAACTTATAATACTAGTTAATTTCCTTAACCAGTGGGTCCAAGCTAGAATATATGACCCCATATCACTATAGTGGGGTCCCTATGCTATGCCAATTACTACAATATTGGCATAATCTTCTGTCAAGCCATCAATTATATGTCTGTATACTAAAAGAACATCATCTGAGCCATAACAATTCTTCATATAAATAAGTAACAATCATTTCTTAACAAAACATATGCGTACCGTGCATGCTGAATAAAATAAGCAAATAGGCAATTAAATCTGCAAATTTTTTCAGCTGCTTTAAAAAATAAATAAATAGAAAAACAACTTTGGTATGTGTAAGCTAAGTTGAGCGTGACAGAGTTCAGTGGAGATAACAATGTTTCTATAAATGCAGAGTGTTAATATCTTGTAGCACACCCCCGAAGGAGACACTGAGTAAATAACCCTTCCGAGATTAATCTGATATCTAAGCTGATGGCGCTACCACTCTGACAACCCTTGCTCAATGAGTTAGAGAACAACAAATAGAGTATAATCTGTAATTCTATTAAAGGAGTAGTATAGCCATTTTTATAGCCCAATGCATGACGAGCGAAGACTCTTCAAAATGCCCCAAAAAAACAAATGTGGGAATGTGAGTTCCCACTATGCAGAGATGTAAATAAAGCTTGACAGCAGAGATTGTACAATCAGATTCCATAGTGTATAGCCGGCTTTATACAAGTATATTCTAGGGAGTGTATGGAGACAGTCAGATGTCAAGCCCCATTCACATCTCTGCATAGTGGGAACTCACATTCCCGCATGAGTTTTTTTGGGGGGGGCATAGTGAAGCATTTTCACTTATCTTATATAGGGCAGCCCAATCACTTATGTACATAGCTCCAAAATAGTGGCCGTGTGATGGATCAAGGGCTGGTGGGACACCTATGATTAACGCAGGGGTTCACCCTAAAACATTTTTCTAACCTCACATTGTGTTTACTTGCAACAATGACAGTATGCGTTTTTTTTTTCGCTGTACATACCTTCGTACAGCTAGCCCCCACGGCTTCCGGGTAGTGAATTGACGTGATGACAAAAACTACCTCCCCTCGTCACATAAGGAGCATCACGAGTTGCCGAAAGAAGCCGAACGTCAGTGCGCAGGCACTGTATAGCGCCGACTCGCCGCTCGGCTTCTTTTGGCAACTCGTGATGCTCCTTATGCGACAGGAGGAGGTAGTTTTTGTCATCACGTCAATCACCTGCTGGATAGGAACGCCCACTCCTGCGGGAGGAACTACACGGAAGGCGGGGAAGAAACTAGCTGTACGAGGTATATACAGCAAAAAAATAAAAAATCGGCATACTGTTAATGTAGAGAGTGAGCTCATTGTAATGTTAAAAAATAGTTTATAGGGTGAACCGCTTTAAGGAGGTAAACTGGATATATTCTCTGCATGAGAAGAAACTGTATGTGAACACCCAGAACTGAAGTTTGAATGTCCCTCTCCTTGTTCTCCTGATGAAGCTGGATATGTGAAACATGTTGAGAAAGGAGAAATCTGTGAAGATTTATTGAATGGAATCCCTGGACTGATTGACACATGTTGTATACAAAGTGTTTTATCTTCTATGATTGTTGGACTACATGACTGAGAAAGAGTGCCTTCCCCTATAAGGATACAGTGTCAGATCCATTTAAAATTAACTTTTTGTGTTAATATGCATTTTTTTGTGTTTTACCTTGCATATTCACTTTACAGTATTTATCACATGTTGAACATTTAGATCGTAGCACTTGTCTTTATTTTTGATAGTTAAGCCCTGTACATACGACCGGGATTCCCGGTGGTATAAAGTCCGCTGGGAATCCTGACGGGAGAACCTGCTCGATAACTTTCACTGTGTATACACGGCCGGGTTTCCCGTCGGGAAAACTGCACTGAGAGCTTTGGCCGGGAATCCCGGCCACGTGTATGCTCCCTCACAGTATTTCCCCATAGGAAAACTATCGGGTTTAAAAACCACCGGGAATCCCAGCAGGAAAATAGAGAGCAGATTTTCTATTTTCCCACCGGGTTTCCCGGCAGTTTTTCTGTCGGGAAAACTGCGAGGAAGCATACACACGGCCGGTTTTCCTGGCCAAAAGCTCTCCTGGCAGTTTTCCTGTCAGGAAAACCGGTCGTGTGTACGGGGCTTTAGACAATGTCCTGTAACGTTGTAGTGCTAGCAGCTGTCCGATTTGTAAGTAATAGTGCAGTATCCTTTTGGAGAACAATTACCCAAATGTATAATTACTTTAGGACAATATGGGGCTTTTCTGATCCAGGGAATTGAATGTTTTCCCAGTGTGGAAACATTAGCACCAATTCTATTAGAGAAGGGGGGGGGGGGGTCATTTTTGCCTTCCCTTGGACCAAAGCTGCAAGAGTTGTGAAAGGTTAAATTTAATGGATGTCAGTCTTTTTTTCATCCTTATTAAGTCTTTAAATGTTTGGAACTGATGTATACTACATAAACATGAATAAATAAATAATAAATGAATAGCTCTTTCTTTATCACTGTGTTAAAAAAGAACAGCGAGAAAAAAGTCTAAAGACATTGACAAAAGAAAATGTATTCCATGCAAAAAGGAAGAAAAATCAATGTAATTTCTTTAATGCATGCTTAAAGAGAGTCTGTAGACAAATTATAAAGCACTCACATGAGGTGACTGAGGATTAGCGTTATTGACAGAGATGTGCTTTTCATTTTTTACACAGCACTTCATGCTTAGCAATCACTGGGTTCTTAATCTGGTCTCTAACAATTTTACAATAAATACCAGAAGACAATGGAATAACTAAAAGGGCAGCCATTGTTGTTTGGGCTGCTTTATGATCACATCATATGCAACCTGTTTATTCTGACTTTGTCTCTCCTTCTAATGCCCCATACACACATTCGGAAATTCCGCCAGCAAAAGTCCGATGTGAGCTTTTGAGTGGAAATTCCAACCGTGTGTATGCTCCATCGGACTTTTGTTGTCAGAATTTCCGCCAGCAAAAGATTGAGAGCTGGTTCTCAAATTTTCAGACTGGAAAAAAAACCTATTGGAAAATCCAATCATCTGTAGCAATTCCGACGCGCAAAATTCCAACGCATGCTCGGAAACAATTCAACGCATGCTCGGAGGCATTGAACTTCATTATCTCAGCTCGCCGTAGTGTTGTACGTCACCACATTCTTGATGGACGAAAGTTCAGTGACCGTGTATATACAAGTCAAGCTTGAGCGGAATTCAGTCGCAAAAACCATCTGATTTTTTTCCGGCGGAAAATCCGATCGCGTGTACATGGCATAAGAGTTTAAAGTGTAGGCAAAGACTAACAACAAACTTCTCTTATTTGCTCCCTTTGGTCTGTTAAATATATCATAGAAAGTAATTGGTTATATCTGTTTGATAAGTGAAAATTTCTGTTGTTCACGTCACACAATAAGGAGTGAAAAATAAAATGTGTGCTCATTTCCTTGTTTGGGGAGATCCTCTAACTAGAACACTGTATAGGGAATACTTGTGGGAAAGACCACTAAAAGATTAGTTATTTGTGAGAATCCCAGGGTAATAGCCTGTGCTATACACTATGTATAGCACAGGCTATTACCCCGGGGCACACTACGTCCTTTAGACGTCCATGTGTTTGCTGCTCCATAGACTTTATTGTCTGCTTTGCCTGGCTGCTATTGTTAATAGTATGTGGATGCAATTTTGACACACCTGGCTAAAAATATATATATATTTTTGTTGGCTACAACATACCTTATGGGTCTGCCCTGGAACTAAGGTTCTGCCTGGATCTCTCAGATCTGGTTGTCCTCCTTTTGTGTACCTGCGGTGGCCCCTATGGTTGATACCATAGGCTAAGTATATTCCATCGCAGATTTTTGGGACCTTACGATTATATTTGGATCTCTCTACAATACTTTTTTGATATACTTATACACCCGCTTTGGAATGCTTTGAGACAATGAAATATATCTGACATTGTCTAATCTCTTCTGCTTCTCCTGAGGAAGCCCAATGGAGAAACACGTAGACGATGTACAGACACTTTGTCCATATACCTTATATGGTTTTATTATCTTTATTGATTCCTGTTAAATTTCAAATTTTGTAATAAAATGTATATTTTTTATATATTTCCGTCTTGCCTCCAAAATCTGACCATCAATTACCGTTCCCTCGAGTAATTGCTCTCCTTTTTTGTCTTCCAAATTTACGGATGTGGCAAATGTGAGTGCTCCCCCTGTTTTTTTCCCTTTCTTCGTCTTTTGATTCTGGACTACAGGAGAGTCAGGACGCCTACTAACACACAGCTCCTTTCTCTATCAGCAACGTAGAGAGCGTCCTGACTCTCCTGTAGGGAGGGGGCAAGCACGACACTCCACACCAGGGAGAAAGCCTCGCATTACTGTGTGGAGTTACAGACAGAAGAACAGCGAGTGAGGATTTCTCAGAAGAAATAAGAACATTCAAAAGCAAAATTGAAGGATGTGGTAAGTGAAGGAGGACTGCACTAAGGTAAAGGATGCTATTTAGGATTTTTTTTTTTTTACCTTTACAACCCCTTTAAGAAGATCGTCTGCCTGTTGTCACAATTAAAAAACAGTAAAGAGTAAAGCGTGTACCCGCTTCAGAAGACGTAATTTCACGAAACGTGCGTAAAGCGGTTACACGCACACCCTCACACACTTCCGGGTTGACCAGTTGACTCAGTGAAACGCACGCCGTTCCCTTGCTGGTGCGATCGTACATCAGAAAACAAGTGCAGTGGTGGGGTATCTGCCTATTAACACAAGGCGGATTTATATTTGGTTTGTTTTTAGCTCCTGTAACCTAGCCTTAGGCTATAGAATTTTTTTATTGTTTATATATTTTTTGTATTTTCTGCTTTTTGTGCACGCCACTATTTGTGGCTGTGCCAATAAAACTTTGCCGTTTTTAAACAAACATACTACGTAATGCAAGCTTGTTTCTTTTCCCGGAGGAGTCTGGATTACTAAAGGGACCCTGTCACTTGGACTAGAGGACCTTCGTATAGAATCCTGGGACGGGAGAGCTGTGTGGAGGAGCAGCTGCAACCCATACTTCTACGCACTTTACCCCTGCAGGGGTGAGGGTCTCTGGTGAGTGGGGAGCCAGGAGGGGGAGCACCGGAACCACTGCGTGAAGCACATTTTGTGTTTATTGTGATCATCCACCTAGCCTAGGTGCACCTTGGAATAGACTTACTTCACCTGGCTCCTAATGGATCTACTGCACGTGGACTACTGACCTGTGTCACTTATCTACTGCCTGCCTTCACTGGATCACTTTATCATAGACTGCTGTATTCTTCTTGTTATTATCAATGTGTTATTACACACCTTGCGCATAGTACCTTAGTCAGGAGTTTATCCACTTATAGTACTGGACTTTGCCGATCACATTATTGATTTACTTATTTTATTTATTTTATTTTGTCTAATATTAA
The DNA here is from genome assembly GCA_029574335.1 of Rana kukunoris. NCBI lineage: Eukaryota > Metazoa > Chordata > Amphibia > Anura > Ranidae > Rana > Rana kukunoris. The sequence goes on along the minus strand of CM056058.1, from coordinate 116,237,230 downwards.
TGTAGTGGTATTTGTACTGGTTTCTTTGTACTGGTTTTCACATTGGATATATCCGATTACCTATATCAATTATTTTCATTATGGACACTTTGGTCCTCTTATCAGGACTATACCTTATGCACCTATTGTCTTAGTACACTCACACCTTGGTGATTTTGTTCACATACCACTAATTGTGGTTTATCCACACTTTTAGATTACATATTGCAGCCCAGGGGAGGTTGTCCCTGCAGGCCACATTCATTTATCCATAAAGTTTATGGTTACTGGCATAATCAATCAACCATTACAGTGACAGCGCCACCACCCCCACCCTTCCTTCTTACAATTTAAAAACAGGGCAGCCATGTGGGTCTCTGCTCACACGGATGCATCATTCATTCACAGAGTTATGTGAATGAATTAACTACAACTACTGTTATCCATTGCAGCTGACTGCTCATAATTCTCAATGAACTACAAGGGCACTGGTGAGCTCTCTCATAGTTCAGTGATCTTCCTGGACTTTAGTAACTGACTGTCTGTATCGGAGCTTCAAGCAGACAGCTCTACTGACAGGCCTGCAAGAAAATGATATTGCACCCACGATCTGCTGAAAAAAAAAGAGAAAAAAAGAAAGAAAATCAGTCACCACTTCTAAGGACTGGTAAACTGAGAAACAATACATTAAACTGTTGCTTTTGGGTTTTCAAAACAGTAAAGAATATTTTGATAAAATCAAAACACTCTTATTTTATGTTAAATTTTAGGGTGGATTTGACTTAATTTTAGAACTTTGAAACTCATATATTTTCTTGGGAAAATGTTTGATGCTTGAGGTTGAGATGTAGCTAGTTAAACATTCATTGTTATCTGTACCTAAGTGCACCTGGGAGACTCCTTTTGAAATCATTATACAATGAAAGACAGTCTGAACAGCATGATAGCATTTGTTATACTTCCTAAATCTATGTAAATTGCTCCCTTGTAAATCAAAATAAGGGAAATTCATTAACAAAAGCAACAGTTGTATTCCTAAGAGCAACTAATTATGTTTAATTGCAACTTAATTCAGTAATTAAGTAATTCAGTAAATCTGAACAACAATTCAGAATAAAATAATTGTATGCAGCATGCTTTGTGAATATCATTTTGGTTGTTGGTGTCAGGAGATATACTGTACAACCTCCGCCCTAAATTATATTTATTGAAATTACCACCAAATTCTTAAACAGCTATAACAGTCTAATCTTCCCTCCTTTTACATAAATCTTTGGGTACACTCCTACAATCAGAAAAAAAGCAAATTACAGGAGCAGGAGGATGATTACTTCAGCATTTGAACTTTTAAGCCGTGTACACATGATCGATTTGTGCGATGAAAACAGACCGATGGACTGTTTTCATCGGACAAACCGAACTTGTGTGGGTCCCATTGTTTTTTTTCCATCGGTGAAAAAAATTAAAACATGTTTTAAAATTTTCCTTTGGATAAAAGAATTATAGAAAAATCCAATCGTGTGGAACTCCATCGGGTAAAAATCCACGCATGCTCGGAAGCATTGGACTTCATTTTTTTTCAGCTAGTTGTAGTGTTTTACGTCACCGTGTTTTGGCATGGTCGGACTTTTGACTGATGGTGCGTAGGTAAGACTGATGAAAGTCAGCTTCATCGGATATTCGCCGAAAAAATCCATTGGATTAGATTCCATCAGTGAGTGAGTGAGTGAAAAACGTATATAGCGCAACACATGCGAACTGAATCGCCTCTGAGCTCTTGGTATCCATTCCCTGAGTGAACTTTTTGCCCTCAGAAGAGGTGGGTTTTGATCTTTCTTCTGAAGGCCAAGTAGTTCGCCTCAAATCGGATGCTGGTTGGTAGAGCATTCCACAGTCTAGGTCCTTGGACTGCAAATCTTCGTTCTCCTTTGGACTTGTATCTGGCTTTGGGTATCTGGAGTAGATTTTAGTTGGTGGATCGCAGAACGAGATTTGGGTTGTGAGCTTTTAGTTTTTCACATAAATATTGGGTTACTATTGAATACACTTATGCATTAGGCAGAGTGCCTTGAATGTGATTCTGTCTTTTACTGGCAACCAGTGAAGGGATCTCAGTGAAGGTGAGATTGATTCCCATGTTTTTTTCCCAGTCACACGTCGATTTTGAACGACTTGCAGACGAGTGATTTGGTATTTGGGGAGTCCGAGATAAAGGGCATTTGCATAGTCAAGTCTGGAGTTAATAATTTTTCCTACCACGACTGTTATGTCTTCTTTTGGGATAAAGTAAACAAATCTATGTAGTAGGCGCAGCAGATGGTGTGATCCACTGACTACTGACCCTATTTGTGCGTCCATTGTCATGCCGGTGTCAAAAAAGACTCAGAGACTTTTCACTTTGGTGCTAGGGGTGATGGTTCTACCCAGAATGGGCGGGGGTGTCCATGTTGTTGAGGGATGATTCTTTAGATTGGCGTGAAACAGGAGAAGTTCTGTTTTTGAGCCATTGAGTTTAAGATAACTCTTTGTCATCCAGTTTTCTATCAAATTAAGGCATTTCTCTAGTCCGAGATAATGACCCTTCTTGTTGCAGATGCGAAAATACAGTTGTGTGTCATCTGCATAAGAGTGGTAAAGTAACTTCTGGTTACTGATAATTTCAAAAAGAGGGCGGAGATAAATATTGAACAGCACCGGTGACAATGGGGATGCTTGAGGGACTTCAGAAGTGAAAGGACCCAGTTTCACTATTTGTGATCTGTTTTCCAAGGAGGAGAACCAAGATAAATCACATAATCCTCACAGCACTCATCTTTAGGAACTGTGGGTGTTTATAGCAATGGCTACAACTGTGAAGCATTGCACTGTTCAACCTTTCCTCTTCCTTTTCTTCATTCACAAAACTGTTATACCGTGTACACACGATCGGTTTATCCGATGAAAACAGTCCGATGGACTTTTTTCATCGGACAAACCGATCGTGTGTGGGCCCCATCTGTCTTTTTTCCATCGGTGTAAAAAAATAGAACATGTTTTAAATTTTTCCGATGATAAAAAAAGAGAAAAATTCCGATTGTCTGTGTGAAACTCCATACGAGAAAAATCCACACATGCTCAGAATCAAGTCGACACATGCTCGGAAGCATTAAACTTCATTTTTCTCAGCACGTCATAGTGTTTTACGTCACTGCGTTTTGGCACGGTCGGAATTTAGTCTGATAGTGTGTATGCAAGACTGATGAAAGTCAGCTACATCGGATTTTTGACGAAAAAATCCATCGGATTTTATTCCATCATAAATCCGATCGTGTTTACACAGCCTTAGTGTTCTTCTCCCAGAATGCAGGGCTTAACATGAATGGGCAGGGAAGAGTCTGTCATTCATCTATCCCTCCTCTATTCACAGAATGTCTAGTATTCTGGAAGAGAAATACTACGAGTTTTGTGAATAAACAGGGAGACAGGAAGGGGAGGGTGATCATCATGATTCTTAACAGTCATGAATGCTGCTCTTAACCCCTAGTGTAAGAAAATCACCATTGGGGAATATCAAGCATCATTGGAGGGAGGATTTTCATAGTAACCAGCAGAACATATGATACACTATATTAGAGTTAACCCTCCTGGCGGTATCCCCGAGCGTTACTCGGGGTGTTGTTTTTATGCTAGGATCGGTATCCCCGAGTCACGCTCGGGGTAGCTATGCAGAGCCTGCAGCGCGCGCTGGCTTACCTTGTTCCTGGATCCAGCGATGCATCCATGCTGTGTGAGCGAACGGGTGCTCGCTCGATTCACACAGTGTCCCCGTGTGCCGTCGATCTCCGTTCCCTGCGATGTTACGACGCACGGGGGCGGAGAACGACGCCAAATTCAAAAAAGTAAACAAACACAATACATACAGTATACTGTAATGTTACAGATTGCAGTACTGTATGTAAAAAATACACACACCCCTTGTCCCTAGTGGTCTGTCCTGTGTCCTGCATGTCCTTTTATAAAATAAAAACTGTTCTTTCTGCCTGGAAACTGTAGATTGTCCATAGCAACCAAAAGCGTCCCTTTATGTCAAAAATGGTTTTAGATCAGCTAGAAATTAGCGATAATAAATTATAATCACTTGCTGAATTGAGCGATAGCGATTTGTGGGAAAATTCGTCATAAAAAAATAAAATAATGACAGCGACAATTCTGCAACTGAGCAAATTTCAGTGTTTTTGAGTTGATTACATTACATTTGTTATAATTATTTATAGTTATTTATTATATTAAAATGTATGATTTTGTTTTTTAAACTTTATCATAACCGGGATGTCTTGTTTGGACAGATTTAAGTGAGTTATTCCTAAGAATTGCAGGCCTACAGTATAAAATGCCAAATTTCCATGCAAAAAATTGTACCGCTTTTGGTATGTAATTCCAGACAGAATCATACCGCCAGGAAAGTTAAAGGCTAAGTTCACCTTTGTTCATCTTTTTTTTTCAAAATTTCAGCTTCCCTATGTACCCATATAGTATTAAGATACTTATTTTTCAAAAATAAACAGCTTTCCATTAATTCTACACCGGATTACCTCACTGTCTTCATAGCTGTTTAAACACTGCTTGATTACTTCTGCCTTACTTCCTGGTCAGACTTTAGGTCACGACACACGAAGAGTTGACTAGCTGGGTAGATGATGCAGGGTGTGTACTAATGAAATCAGCTGGTCAACTACTTCCTGTGTCATAACATAAAGTCTGACCAGGGATTAAGGCAGAAGCAATTGAGCAGTGTGTTTTTAACAGCCATTAAGAGAGTTAGATAAGCTACAGTGACAGAAGCTCTCTGTCTTGACAAAAATGGGGGTACAAGTATCTGACACACCTAAAAATGTGTCATGCGTAAAGATCATTTAGGAGACCCTGCTCATCAATGGGAGGGAAAAAGTCAACAAATGGGCACCAGTACAGGTGAGTATAAAGTGTCTTCTTTTACAAGAGTTTTGTGTTTTATTTTTATTTATTTTTTGTTCCAGCCACAGAGTCACCTAAAAACATGCAGGTTATGCTAATGGAAGTTAAAAATAGTATCAGGAGTAAAGTGCACTGTTTTTGCTTTTTAAAGCACCAAAACACAAAACAGAGCAAATAAACACTGCTAAAAAGATTTCAATACAAATGACAAACGCACATGAACCCTAAAACTAAGGGCTGATTTATGTTTTTATTGTTATTGTGACTATAAAAGTAACAATGTTGAGCAGCAACCTAAAGCTCCTGATCCATACAACTCCAGAGTGTAGCGCTTTAAAAATTGTATATATATATGTGTATATGTGTATATATAACAACAAATTACAATCTGGTGCAAAGTCAATAACACCCACAGAAAATATAGAGCCAATACATTAAACTCTCAAAAAGTAACACTAGGTGTATATATATTTCACTAAAATACATTTTTTAATACTTTATTTTTACTATTTCTGATGGGTGGTTGCTCTGCCATTCCTGTTTTTTAGCAAATCGCCATAAAAACTCCAATAAACCTGTTATTTGTTATATGTTTTAGGAAACTAAATGCTCATATAAATGTAATGTATTTTCAAATTTATGTATCTAATTCCACATATGTACAATTTTGAGAGTTTTAAGAGTAATCTTCATAATATAGTATATAAATTTTCTTATTATTCTTTGAAATTAAGTTTATTCATATCAGAATCAAACCACTAAGGAAATAACACTTTAGAAAAACAATACAAGAAAATATCAGTCCAGATCTTAGTATCTTTACACATTTTTAATTAATCAATATCATTATTGGAAGCTATGTACTCTGGGATTATCTCTAAGTAGTTTCAAATATTGTAACTCAAAAATGTTTTTTTTCCTAGACATATGACTTCTGATTGTTAAATAGGCAAAAGGTTTAATTAACAAATGAATGACATTTTTCTCTTTTGGTAGCAAATATTGTAAAAGTAAATGCGGAGAAGAAAGTATCATTATGGGTGCAAATAACAAAGTGCTTTACAAACTGTTTTATTAAACTTTTTTACTCTATTTTCATTTTGATTGAGAAAATCTGTTATCAAAATTCTGGCATGAAAAAAAAAAAAATCTGCCGCAAGAAATAAAGCATAGAAATCTAGTGATTCTTTGCTTTTTAAAACACATCTTAATGGCCCACCAAAATGACAGGTACACTTGACAGCAAGCAGCAATGTGGGGTAGGCAGGAGAGGGTGAGTAAGCTTTAGCACTAAGACCCCCTCACATTGAGGCAGTTTTCAGCTGTTTTAGCACTAGAAATAGCGTCTGTAAAGCGCCTGAAAACTGCCTCCTATTCATTGCAATGTGTGCTTTCACACCCATGTGGCGCGCTTACAAAAAGTCGTCCAAGCAGCATCTTTGGGGTGTTTTGGGAACGATGCATACAGTAGATGGAGGTAGCCTTTGCCATAGGCAGAGCTTTTTTTTTTGTTTTTCTTTTATGGGTATGGCTGGCATTGTGATTGATGATGGATCTACATCAGGGGACATTTTTATTTTAATAAAGGTATTGGTATTGTCAAAAAATGTGTGCGTGTTTTTATTTATTTTTTACATTTTTTTTGGTGAATGGCTAGGCGTAAGATGTACCCCTACTCATTCACATAGGGGGGCTGGGATCTAGGGGCTTCCAGATTCCAAAAAGCCATTGGGGCTGGTATTTAAAGAAAGCTTGCAGCTGGAAAAACATATTTAAATGTCATTTTTTTTTCTTTATATACTGTATGTCAGTTTTGCTACAGCTGGTTCTACACATAGTGCAGATGCACCACTTTACAAACAGACTAAGGGGACCCCCAGGCACTATATTTAAAGGAAAAAACACAAAATTCAGCACCCTAAAAGGAATGATATAATACATTCCAGCATGGTACTGTATGCATAAACAATGCTATTTATTCCATAAAGTAAACAAAAATGGTTGAACAGTCAAAGTTTAAAATAAATGGTAGTGAAAGTTACCAGTTACCTCAAAGTGGATGAGGGGGAAACAATCATCCAGGAGGCTTGCCTGGAGAAGGTTTGAACATCAATCACCATCCATGGAAATGGAGGGGAGAAAATTCAATTCCCAGAGGGGGAACGTACTGGCTTTTGTCAGAACCTGCCAGCTCCAGGTGGATGCCACGGCTAGATGATGGTCAGAAGGATGGATAGAAAGGCAACCAGAGGGAACAAACAAGCCAAGCAGGGTTGACGTTCACACTTTTTTTGGTGAATGGCTAGGCATAAAATGTACCCCTACTCATTCACTAAGGGGGGGCTGGGATCTGGGGGCTTCCAGATTCCAAAAAGCCCATAGGGCCTAGTATGGATTGGGGGGGGGGGGACAAGCTGTTTTTATGCACTTTTTTTATTGCCATTTGCCAGCAATGTTTTTTTTTTTTTTTTTCAAGAAAGCTTGAACCCGGGAAAACATATTTAAATGTAATTTTTTTCTTTATATACTGTATGTCAGTTTTGCTACAGCTGGTTCTATACATAGTACAGATGTGCCACTTTACAAACAGACTAAGGGGACCCCCAGGCACTATATTTAAAGGAAAAACACAAAATGCAGCACCCTAAAAGAATAATCAAATACATTCCAGCATGGTACTGTATGCATAAACAATGCTATTTATGTAACGTAAACAGAACATACTGGCTGTTGGCAAAACCTGCCAGCTCCAGGTGGATGCCATGGCTAGATGATGGTCAGCAGGATGGATAGAAAGGCAACCTGCGTGATGTAAACGGGAGAGGGAACAAACAAGCAAAGCAGGATTGACATTCACACTTTTTTGGTGAATGGCTAGGTGTAAAAATGTACCCCTACTCATTCACTAAGCGGGGGCTGGGATCTGGGGGCTTCCAGATTCCAAAAAGCCCATAGGGCCTAGTATGGATTGGGGGGGGGGGGGGGGCAAGCTGTTTTTATGCAAATTTTTGTATTGCCATTTGCCAGCAATGTTTTTTTTTTTTTTTTTCAAGAAAGCTTGCAGCCGGGAAAACATATTTAAACATTCCAGCGTGGTACTGTATGCATAAACAATGCTATTTATGTAACGTAAACAGAACCTACTGGCTGTTGGCAAAACCTGCCAGCTCCAGGTGGATGCCAAGGCTAGATGGTGGTCAGCAGGATGGATAGGCAACCTGTGTGATGTAAACAGCCACAGAGGGAACAACCAAGCCAAGCAGGGTCGATATTCTTCAGGCGCCTTCTGTGACATCACTGCTGTGCCCAGAGATGAAGGGGAAAGGTGTCCTGAAATGAGATGTGTAAGCGTCCACTGTTCTGTTGTCATGACTTACAGAAGTTAGATATATAGAGGGAGAGCTAATTACGAGCCGAAGATAATTGTCACCTCCTCACTGCTTAGTCTTAAAGTGGTAGGCTATAAAAAGCTCCATATGAGTGGTACAATTCACAAACATCAGATTAGACATAAAGCCCAGGTTCATACTAGGTTGCGGGAGTGAAGCCGTGCGAATTCAGCTGATTTCACTCCCGCTGGCAGTCCCAATTTCGGTCGCGATTTTAGAGACATCTGTGCAGGTGTCTGCACAGATGTCAATGTAAATCATGGCCCGAAATCACAAAAAGTAGTACAGGAACTACATTATTGAAATCGGTGCAGCGTCACACCGAATAGGACGGCAAATGCCGCCGATTTGAGATGCGATTTGACATCTCAAATCACATCTCAAATCGTACCAGTCTGAACCAGGCCAAAAAGCCATATATTAGGAACTATCTATTGTAAGACCAACTGTTGTGGAGCAATAAAAGCGATTGTCATATATATGAAAAGGAAACAAATACAATCAAAAACAATGGTTCCTATGCAAAAACAATAATAACATGATAAAGGGGAAAAAAACTTTACTCATGACCATACAAAAATTAATACTGAACTGTTGGTATAAAGATATGAAACCGCCCCTAATATCCTTTACCACCACTGCGCCAAAGAAAAAAAATTGAAATAAAAGCTGCCACTTAAAAAATAATAATTATAAACTGAATGAGATCCAGGAGGGGGTGACAGACCTTGATTGAGCGCATATGTCGGGTCCTCTGTGACCACAAAGCCCTGCAGAGCCATCATATACACATGTTTGATGTGATTTTTCAAGGCTGGTTTTTAACGTTTATCACGTGAGTGCAATGATTGAAGTGTTTGTGTGGATTTTAATAAATTGGTCATTACTATTTTACACTATTGGTGCACTTTTTCTTATTTACATTCATAGATAAACCCTGAGTTGAAACACAGTTGTATATTGGATGGTCGTTTTGTCCTGAGTTGAATCACACAGTGGATAGTCGTTTAACCCTTTGGAGTTCTAATTAACAAGCTTTTGAGCCAAACACGAGAGTGGGAGGCAATTTTCACTGGTGAGTGAGATTCCAGAGGGGTGGTGTCACAAGTATGGCGGCGGGGTGGAAGATTTTAAGAAGATTGAATCTTGTTTGAATATCACTTCACTTTATGGACTATTAATTTATTTATTATTACTAAGCTGTGTCAGTATGTTTTTTTTACAATTGTTTACACTTTCTTTGTGAAATTGTAGGGGTACAATGTACCCCGTTACCAATTCACATAGGGGGGCCGGGATCTGGAGTTCCCCTTTGTTAACCTCCCTGATGGTATTACCGAGTCTGGCTCGGGGTGGAAATCCTATACCATAAGCGGTATCCCCGAGCCAGACTCGGGATCGCATCGCAGTATCCACAGGCAGAGTTTACTTACCTTGTCCCTGGATCCTGCAATGTCTCCCTGCTGTGTAATCGAGCCATCTTCTTGCTAGATTCACACAGTGCCTGTGTGACTCCAAGCTCTGTTTCCTGCAAAGTTACAACGTAGGGGGGCGGAAATCGGTGCCAAATTCAAAAAAGTCAATACACAGTACATATAGTAGTAGTCTATATCTTATAGATTACAGTACTGTATAAAATAATTACACACCTTTGTCCCTAGTGGTCTGTCCAGTGTCCTGCATGCAGTTTTTTTATTATAAATACTGTTCTTTCTGCCTGGAAACTGGAGATTGTCCATAGCAACCAAAAAGTGTCCCTTTACATCAAAAGTGCTTTTAGACCAGCTAGAAAACAGCAATAATAAATTAGAATAATAAAGAGACAGAGAGATTGCCGCTCCAGGCAGGTCTTGTTGGGTGAAAATCTTCTTCTCAGGAACTGAGGGTGCTAGCAATGCACATGGCAATTAAGAACAAAAGATTATCAGGACAACCACACTTAAATCCAACATGTCTTTAATGTAAAAAAAATGGAAACAGACACTACACATCACAGCAACGGAACCTAGGACAGCTGACGCGTTTCACGCTAACTTTAGTGTTTACTCATAGCTGATTTTTCATAAAATGAACCTCTAATACAGGGCTCAAAATGTCAAGTCCTGAGCTACTAGCCAGGCCTCAAGAGTTACTCGCCACCAGTTGCCCCACCTAATTCATACACTGCCCTGTGCCTAATTGCACCCGTAAACACGCCCTCGTAGATTATCTCATGGAATGACACTGTTAAATGTTTTATGCAGAATCAAGTTACAAAATTAAATATTACCAACAACAACTTTAACAAAATGGGACAGGGCATTGGGGGCAGACCAGAGGGACAGGGCACTGGGGGCAGACCAGAGGCACAGGACACTAGAACCGGGTCTCTTCCCCATTCTCTTGCTGTCTCCTCTGCAACTCCCATCCATCCTCTCTCTCTCTCTCTCTCCCATTCATCTCATCATCAGGAGCCTGTATGTGCGGCTCTACACTTGCATGTCCCCACTTCCCCCTTTTATTCAGGCTGGCAGTGAGGAGAGGATCTGCAGCACAGCGGGAGGGAATACAATCCAGTGCTGAGATCCACAATACTGCACAGCTATTGACACCATAGCACAGCGCACACTGACACCGCACAGCACACATTGAGACCAGTCTGTTCACAGTGCTCAGGCTGAACTGTTGGACACTTACATAGTGCACAAGGAGAAGAAAACTGCACAAACTGGAAAGCTGCCGCTCTCATGTCAGGGCAACTTTCAGTGAGTGCTGCACCGGAGTGGTAATTTTCCCAATCCTCCACCTCACTCATTACTTTCTGCTCTCCAGCTACATTGGTCGGAGGAGGGGCACAGGCTCAGAGAGGTCATACTGTTAGGTCCAATGGCTTAATGAGAATTGTAAGGAGAGCACCTGTGTACTGCTCTGCCTGTGCGCGGCTCACCAGTCACCCAACTACTTTTCCCGAGCATGGACCTTTCCTCTTCGGCTGCCAATCTCATCGGGACTCTAAGTGTAGGCACAGATTGGAGGGAGATTGGTCATGTAGCCCTGTCATCACTCGCCCCCAGCTTAAATCCACTCGCCAAATGCAAGTAGGCGAGTGGAAATGTTGAGGGCTGCTCTAATACATATATCAATCCTATACAGACATGTGAAAAAAAAACAGAAAAACAAACACTATAAATATATAACGTGTCAGTCCATTAAACAGCGCTGTGAGAATAGTGAAATTCTCCCAAAGGAGGAGGGAATTCTAGTGGGAAAATTATGTTAATGGGGTCCCCACATAGTTCTATAATAGAAACCCTGGAGGCTGACTCTTTCCCGGATATGAACACGACACTGTGTTTGGTCAAAAGAACATGGCAGGAAGGGAAGACAGCTTTGGGGTACAAGAGGCTAACATAATACTCCCCACTATTGGAAAATAAAAACCTACAGGAGATTGTAAAAATGGGAAAAGTGAAAGAATGGGAAAAGCTAGGAATAACTAGGCTGGCACAATTATATACAGGGGAAACACTGAAATCTTTTGCAACATTAGGGGAAGAATATGATATACCAAACTCCCTGTTTTATACGTACCTGCAGGTCAGACATGCCCTACAGGCCCAATTCAAGACGGACCCAGCAAGAGGGCAAAAAATCCCCCATTTCCAACGACTAATTAAATCCGAGATTACCAAGGGAATTATATCAGACCTATATGCACAGATTAGGGAGGGGTCGATTGGGGGAGAAAGTCCGGGAAAAAACAAACAAAGATGGGAAGAGGATATAGGCCACATAACAGCTGCGCAATGGGAACAGATCCTTGAGATGGGGAAATTGGTGTCACTAGCCCCATCACAGAGAGCTTCCCACTTGTTTTTACTTCACAGAGTTTATTACACCCCAAACAGGTAATATAATTTTGGTAGAAAAGCAGATGACAAATGTCCCAGGTGCCAAAACACTGGTGACCTTTTACACATGATGTGAAAATGCCCGAAATTACATAGATACTGGGGTAATGTACTAGAGTTAATAAATACAACTTTTGGGATAGACCTGGAACTGGAGGCTAGGGTTTGCTTGTTGGGATGTATGGAGGTGAGGTTTGAGCAAAGGGGCAGTGCGGTAGCGACTGTGAGATGCTTGTTCCAGGCCAGGAAACTGATAGCACAAAAGTGGCAATCAGAGAAAACGCCTACAACCGCAGAATGGGTAAACACGATTAATGCTACAGTATGGAAGGAGAAAGTAACTTTAACTAGACAGGGCAACTTTAATACATTTAAAACGTTGTGGGAGCCCTGGCTGAGAAGAATGGGATGTCCACCTTAGAGCGGGGAGAGGAACCGAGCCGGGCTGTTGGGGAGAGGTCCGGGTGGAAGCGAAAGGTAATGGCAAGAGAGAGAGAGAAAACCCTCAGAGAAAATATGGTGATAGTCACGCAAAAAGAGATGGGAGAAAAGCGAAAGCCATAGTATAGAGTGCATTAATGAGGCATAAACAAGAAGGGTGGGGGAAGGGGTACGGGAAAAATGGGTACAACCAAGGTCTGAAGACACACTATATTTATAATGATGTATGTAAAGCAAATAAATGTATGTTCTTTTTTGTACCACAGAAACTCAATAAAGAATATTAAAAGGAAAAAAAAAAGAAATTCTCCTAAAGTGTTAGAGAAGTTCACAGTGCATGAAAACATGTACAGTATAAATATAAATCAAGCCGTGAATATATGACAAACAGTCCATAAAGAGTGATCAAAAAGTTCTTCAAAGGTCTTCCACCACACCAAAAGTGAACGGTGCTTCCACCACCCGTCAGAATGGTCACTCACCAGAACTAATTGCCTCAGCACTCGCGTACTTAGGCAGATCAGCTTATAATCACCATAAGGAATCTTCCGAAGATCAAGTGGAATCCTATGTAGTGCTCCAAATTTTTTCAACGTGTAAGGAAAAAGAAATGCACAATAGTGTGATAACGTAAAAGCAGTTTTAATAGCACACCAAAAAGCAAGTCCAAAGGTTAAACTCACAAACAAACTCAAAAACTGAGCAATGTATCACAGCAGTCACCGTCATCCTACAAACATCTTTGCATGGTTTAGCACTCGGCCACGGCGGACCCACGATCAAACAAAAACGATCCCACCACTTGACACCTAGGTGATCGAATTGGCTGAAGACTGACTCTCCTAGTTGGACTGACACGTTATATATTTATAGTGTTTGTTTTTCTGTTTATTTTTTCACATTGATTTATTATTTAAACGGCAGCTAGGCTTTTGTACTACTCATCTCTTTGTGCGCGGCGGTGGATGATCAGAAGGGGAGCGCATTTTTCAGATCATTCAATTTTCTTTATACAGACATGTGATCAAAAACAGGTGAAATTGGAAATGCAATTAAGGACTGCTAAAGCAATCAAATCAGGACTAATAAAAACCTGCTGTAGTGGAGGTCATGAAGACCTTCTATAGAACAGGTCGCAGGTGATCAAAATGTATTAAAAGGAATAGACTAAGGTTATTAATGATAAAAACACAATGCTAAAATACATATGTTACATATAAATTAATACAGGCAACCACAAAAATAATTAAATACATAGAGTATGCTTGAAAATAAATAATAAATTAGAATCACTTGCAGAATTGAGCGACAGCGATTTGTGGGGAAATTCGTCATCAAACAATAAAAGTAATGACAGCGACAATTCTGCAACTGAGCAAATTTCAGTGTTTTTGATTTGATTACATTATTGATTTTTATTATAATTACAATATTATTTGTTATAATTATTTATAGTTATTTATTATATTATAATTTATAAATTTGTGTTTCAAACTTTATCATACCCGGGATGTCTACTAGACTCCTGTTTGGTCAGATTTAAGTGAGTTATTCCTAAGAATTACAGGCCTACAATATAAAACGCCAAATTTCCATGCAAAATAATTGTACTGATTTCAGCACCTAAAACCAGAAAGAATCATACCGCCAGGGAGGTTAAAGGGGGCTTCCAGATTTCGATAAGCCCCCCGCCCGCAGACCCCCACAACCACTGGGCAAGGGTTGTAGGGATGAGGCCCTTGTCCCCATTAACAATGTTGAGGGCATGTGGCCTGGTACGGTTCAGGGGGAGCACTCTCTCGTCCCCCTTTTTTTCCTGTGGCCTGCCAGGTTGCATGCTCGGATAAGGGTCTGGTATGGATTTTTGGGGGAACCCCTATGCCTTTTTTTTGTGTGCGGGGTTCCCCTTAAAATCCATACCAGACCTGAAGGGCCTGATATGGAATTTGGGGGGGACCCCACACTTTTTTTTTAATTCCATTACCAGACCCAAAGGGCCTGGTAATGGACGGGGGAACCCCTGTCATTTTTTTCAATGACTTTGATCTGTATTGCTGGGACCCAACAATTCATAATTAGCCGCCAGTAGTTTTACTTTCCTTTTTTTCCTTTAGAAATTACATTTTGTGCAGGGACAGCTCTAAACAAGGGAAACATGCAATACTTTACAGGCATACTATACACACCACCAGATACAACATTTAAAGGAATATCTCACTTTAACCACTTGCCTACTGTGCACATACACCCCCTTCCTGCCTAGACAAAATTTTAGCTTCCTGCACTGCGTTGCTTTAACTGACAATTGCTTTGGTCGTGCGACGTGGCTCCCAAACAAAATTGACGTCCTTTTTTTCCCACAAATAGAGCTTTCTTTTGGTGGTATTTGATCACCTGTGGTAGTTGATCACCTTGTCATCTTAGGCCGATACATATTCTTCTACATATTTTTGTTAAAAAAAAAAATTGCAATAACCGTATAGTGACTGGTTTGGCAAAATTGTATTGCCTACAAAATAGGGGACATAATTATGTTTTTTTTTTTCTATTTTTACTAGGAATGGCGGCGATCTGCGATTTTTTTTGGGGACTGCGACATTATAGTGCACACATTGGACACTTTTGACACATTTTTGGGACCATTCACATTTATACAGTGAACAGTGCTATAAATATGCATTTATTACTGTGTAAATGTGACTGTCAGGGAAGGGGTTAACCACTAGGGGGCGGGGAAGGGGTTAAATGTGTAGCCTAGTGAGTGTTTTAAATGTAGGGGGAGGGGGGTGACTGGGGGAGGTGGCCGATCTGTGTCCCTATGTACAAGGGACACAGCATCTGTCTCCTCTCCCTGACAGGACATGGAGTTCTGTGTTTACACACAGAGCTCCACGTCCCTGTTCAGTTACTGGGCAATTGCGGGTTGGGTTCCCAGGAACGTGAGGGGTGCGCCCCCTAGCGGCTTTAAATGACAGGACCTCATATGACGTCCTGTCAGAACAATAGGGTATTCCGCTACATGTCCCCTGGGGCAGGAACCAGGTCCCCAAACACTTTTTATGACAATAACTTGCACATTAACCTTTAAAATAAGGGGGGGGGGGGGTTCGGCTCATCCCTACCCCTGAAACAGTATGTAGTCAGGCAATGTGCTATACTGAAAAGCAAGAAGCATAGCATTAAAAGTCTACAAGTGAAACTGGTTGTCTTCATGTACTGTACAGCATTCTACATATATCTTATACATTTTTTTTTTTTTTTTTAAAGGTATGACGTTTCTTTAAAATGTTCATAAGGCACATCCATTTTCAGATAAATAGATAGCTGGATAAATGAAGCTAAAACATATGTGGCATGGAAAAGTAATTTGTTTCCATGTGTGGTACACAGAGTGCAGAACAATGAAATATAGCATTACAGCCCCTGAGGCTTCAGGTCTGGAAGACATATTGAATTTTATTGAAGCAGTAAAATCAGATTGTGTTAGATTATAACAGAGTTGAATAAAGAAGAACAAACACTCTTCTCTTGCATGGTGTTGATTGCTGTCATTGTTAGTAGTGGCATGTAGAGTTTTTGTAGTTTGTCAGAACTGATTGCTTTGTAAACAGTTGGAGTCAGAGATTAAACCACTGTCATTTCTCAACTATAAAAGCCATGAGTGGTTTTGTAGATGCAGTACTATTATACTAGATTACTGTTGCTTAATGGCCTGTTTGCTTGTACCTAATAACATTATTAAGCAGTTAAAGCCATGTTCCTGTACAGTTTATGAAAACAAATGTTAAATTTAGCAATATATCGTACACAGATATTGTAGCACTATAAGAAACCAGCTCTGGTGCATTGTGTAGGTGCGGTAGGTTGCCACTTAAAATGTATGATACTGTACTATACCTCACCATGCTGCATGCGTTTCTGCCATTGTAGTAGCATGGGGTAAAAATAGATTGTAGAGCATGTTACCACATTGTGATGCTGCGAATGGGCCCTAACTGTGTTATTTTACATGTGAATTTTTTAACCTCATTTTATCATCATAAGATAAGTTGCCTACCTACTCTACAACTAGGTTTGCCACATTTTCTTCAAGCCAAACCTAAACACTTTAGCGACGCACAGCAAGGGGGTACGTTCTGGACTCTGTTGTAGAGAGGAACTGTGATGAAAGGGGGGAAAGGGTGGTGGTGCTCACCAAAGCCCCTTTTACATCACAGTCTGCAGAGCACCCCTTACATCTGAGCCCCCCCTTGCCTTAGTGTACTCACCTAAGTAAGAGAGAGGAGGCATGGAAGGGTGAAACTTAAAGGGGTTGTAAAGTTTTGTTTTTTTCAACTTGATTTTCACCTTGATTTTTTTTTTTTTTTTTACAAAAAAAAAAAGTAAAAAAAAAAACTGATTTGTTTTTTGAAAAAATAAAATAAAATATTCACCAAAAAGGGCTGTTGCTATGTGGAACTAGCTCTACTGCCTCTTCCTCCACCGTGGTCGTCTTCTTCCTCATCCTCCGTTGCGGTGTCTTCTGGTGAATGGGGCTCACTGCCTTCTGGGAACTGTGTGTATCTCAAGAGGCAGCCACTTATTCACAAAGCGCCATGCGAGCCGTAAGGTTTCATTGCCTGTTTCCCTTAGTCAGGTTGGAGGACCATCCTGACTGGTCGCCATCGGGGGCCCATCATCATGGGCGCCTAGGACAGGTAAGTGTCCTTATTAAAAGTCAGCCAAAAGAAATGGGGTAGAAGCGCTGAAGATCAGTGAAGTATTGGAGTTTATATGTCCGTTTTTTGCAAATCCTTAAGAAAGGGGGGTTAACCACTTAACCCCCGAACCATATTGCTGACCAATGACCAGAGCACTTTTTGTGATTCGGCACTGCTCCGCTTTAACTGACAATTGCGCGGTCGTGCGATGTGACTCCCAAACAAAATTGACGTCCTTTTTTTCCCACAAATAGAGCTTTCATTAGGTGGTATTTGATCATCTCTGCGGTTTTTATTTTTTACGCTATAAACAAATATGGAGCGACTATTTTGAAAAAATGCAATATTTTTTACATTTTGCTATGATAAATATCCCCAAAAAATATATAAAAAAAAAACATTTTTTTTCCTCAGTTTAGACCGATACGTATTCTTCTACATATTTTTCGTTAAAAAAAATCACAATTAGCGTTTATCGATTGGTTTGCGCAAAATTTATAGCGTTTACAAAAAAGGGGGTAGTTTTATGGCATTTTTATAAAAAATATTTTTTTACTAGTAATGGCGGTGATCAGCATTTTTTTTTCAGTACTGAGACATTATGGTGGACACATCGGACAATTTTGACAAATTTTTGGGACCATTGGCATTTTTATAGAGATCAATGCTATAAAAATGCATTGGATTACAATAAAAATGCCATTGGCAGTGAAGGGGTTAACACCAGGGGGCGGGGAATGGGTTAAGTATGTTCCTTGGTGTGTTCTAACTGTATGGGAGGGTGGACTCCCTAGGGGAAATCACTGATCTTCTGTTCATACATTGTATGAACAGAAGATCAGCGTTTCCCCGCTGACAGGACCAGAGAGCTTTGTGTTTACACACAAAGCTCCCGGTCCCCGCTCTGTAACGAACGAGCGCGCGTGCACGGCGGCAATCGCACCCACTGGGCACACGCGCGGGACTCGGGGGACGAGCAGGGGCGCGTGCGGGCCGCCAGCGGCCCGTGCGCGCCCCCTAGCGCCCTTAAAAATGCAGACGTATAGCTACGGGCTCTTGTCCAGGAGAGCCACCGTCCCGCAGTAAAATGACGGCGGGCGGTCAGCTAGTGGTTAAAAATGTATAAAGACCTGGGAATGAGATGAAACGATAAGAGGACTAGAGGAGGACACTGTCCTATGTAAAGCTGATGGTCCCAGTCCGTAATCCGGGGCAGGCCTTCCAAAGGGGGAGATCAGAGCAGAACTCCAACATGTATAAAAAAGAAGAAAGGGAAGAGGGCGCCTCCAGATTAACGACTTTAAACTTTAATAAAATAATAGGTACATCATCCACTTACATAGAAAGTTGTGGAAATGTAGATGATCCCTAAAGTGGCGTCCTTCCATGCTAGGTTTATAGCTATATGTGGCTCCTGTGCCCCTCTGCTTTACACCGTCCATACAGCAACACAGCCAGTAGATTCGGTGCCACTGTCGAAAACGAGGCTTGGAGCGCAGCATGAGTAGCGGTGACGTC
This sequence comes from Rana kukunoris, assembly GCA_029574335.1. Lineage (NCBI taxonomy): Eukaryota > Metazoa > Chordata > Amphibia > Anura > Ranidae > Rana > Rana kukunoris. The sequence goes on along the minus strand of CM056058.1, from coordinate 116,218,360 downwards.
ACTAGAAGGCGACGACGTTTCGGAGCTGGCGCCTGTGATTGGCTAGGCGCGCTCCTTCTTCAAGCATCGATGCTTGAAGAAGGAGCGCGCCTAGCCAATCACAGGCGCCAGCTCCGAAACGTCGTCGCATTCTAGTGACGTCACTGCTACTCACGATGCGCTCCAAGCCTCATTTTTGACAGTGGCACTGAATCTACTGGCTGTGTTGCTGTATGGACGGTGTAACACAGAGGGGCACAGGAGCCACATATAGCTATACACCTAGCGCCGAAGGACGCCACTTTAAGGATCATCTACATGCCGGATTTCCACAACTTTTTTTTATGCAAGTGGATGCTGTACCTATTATTTTATTAAAGTTTAAAGTCATTAATCTGGAGGCGCCCTCTTTCCTTTCTTTATTAAAAGTCAGCAGCTACAGTGTTAGTAGCTGCTGACTTTTAAAAAAAAATACGGGTGGAATCTCGCCTTTCAGGGATCAGGAAACCATTTGGAATCTGAGGCGTTTCGCCGCAATACTGCCAGCCATCACCAAAAAGACCCTAAGAATTGAGCAACTTTTGAGGATCGATCGACGATCGACTGTCAAAAATTTTAGCCGTTTACCCCAACCTAAGCGCATTTCATGTGCTTTTTTTTTTCCTCAATAGATTTTTATTGAAAGTAAATAAGGTTTACATACAGAGGTACAGAAGTACAGAAGTACAGAAGTACATAAGAATAACGTTTGTTTCAATATATGAGAAACTAAGTACAATAGAAATACCGGATGGTGGAACAATCCATCAATAGTTGTAACAGGAGTTATTCAACACACACAGCTGAACAGATAATGTAACAATCAGTGAACAATGAACAATTACCAGTTAACATCGGTCCAACGAAGAGACAGGTACAGAGCCCAAGTTGTCGTGGTAGTCCAGGGTGGTCAAAAAAAGGTCACGGTTCCTACAAGAGAGCGGTAGAGGACGCCCTCCCCCGAGCACCCCCAAGGGGTACTAAACTGTGCCCGCAAGAGGACGTCCCGTCCCCCCCCCAGAGGTTCAATCGTGGGTGTTCACAGATGTGCTATCATGTGAGCCAACAACAAAATGTCTGGGAGCATTCAAAGAGAGGAGTCAAGGGATTTGGCAAGGCCCGGGGAACCAGTCCAGTCCGTCCACTGTTGCCAGTTCTGTAGGTTCCGAGATTTGTCACGGTGGCGCAGTGAAAGAGTTGTTTCATGCGTAAAGTGCGTATGGGTGGTGTGGATCACGTCATGGAGAGTGGGGGGGTCTGGGTCGTTCCATTTCCTAGTGATACTGAGACGTGCAGCCAAGAGTATGTGAACTATGACATACTTTGTCGGGTTAGGGAAATGTTCTATAGTCAGGGATAGCAATGCCAAGGATGGCTGCATGTCAACCTTTAATTTCGTAACGTCAGAGATCAATTGAAACACAAGTCGCCAGAAGGAGGTAATCTCGGGACAGTCCCATAGAATGTGTAGCAAGTCACCCTTTTTCCCACATTTCCGCCAACATGTATTCTCAAGTGACGGGTTAAATTTGGACAACCTATCGGGGGTCAGGTACCAACGGTAGGTAATTTTAAAGGCAAGCTCCCACAGTGTGGAGCAGCACGTGGCCCTATAGGTAGATTGACAGGCCTTTTCCCATTGTTCTAGTGTGAATTGCTGTCCTAGTTCTTTCTCCCACCTGGTTAGTGCAGTTGAACTGGTGAAAGTAGATTTAGAGCGGAGTAATTGGTAAAACAGGGAAATACCCTTCCGATGTGCCATAGGAGATCTAAAGTAGATCCATGCTTGTTGAGGTATCGTGTAAGTCCGAGGTGACAGGGAGGCTAGGCAGTGTTTAGTGCGTAGGTAGAGGAAGAAGTCAGAGTTTGGTATTTGGTAGTCGGTTTGTAGTTCAGAGAATGTTTTGATCCTGTCGGACATTAGCAGATCAGATAAGTGGGAAACGCCCTTGCCTTTCCAAGAAGAGTGAGATGTTGAGATCATCAAGTGAAGGAGAACTTCTATAGGGATGGGGACTGTAGCTTGTACGGGGTGACTCGCAGACAGCCGCCTAAAGCGGTTCCAAGCCCTTACTGTCGCTAGTATAGTCGGTGATAGGCGGGGGGGCAATTTAGCTCCTAGGCTGACAGCGAGTAGCCAGGTAGAGAGGCTGCGGTGTGGAATCGAGGATTCTTCTATTTTTCCCCACAGGGTGTGAGGAGGAGATGGCAGAAACCATTCCCTAGTCTGTGTAAGAATGGACGCCAGGTAGTAATCCTGAACATTAACATACCCCATACCGCCTGCTAAGCGGTGTTTTACCAATCGATCTTGGTTGCATCTGGCCTTCCTTCCCTGCCATATACATTTTGATAGGATGGATTGCAACGAGTTAAAATAGCTCAGGGGTATAGGAATAGGGATGGTCCGAAATAAATACAACATTTGAGGGAGATGACACATTTTGAATGCCGCTAAGCGGCCTAGCCAGGAAAACTCAAAGGACGCCAGCCTAGTGAGATCAGTCTGAAGTTTAGTGCGAGCCGGTAGATAGTTAGAGGAGAACAGTGCTTTCGTAGAGGTAGTTAGTTGGATCCCCAAATAGGTTATGCTGTGTTCCGCCCAAACGTACAGAAAACAGAGTTTGAGCCGCTCCCTAGTGGGTCTGTCTATTCCTAAATTTAGTACGTATGATTTAGTCTCATTGGCTTTGTAAAACGACACATCGCTAAACCAGGTCAGCGTCCTTTGTATTTCGGGTAGGGAGCGTTCCGGGTCGGCGACCATGAGAATCACGTCATCCGCGAATAGGCTGATTTTGTGTTCTACGCCCGCTATAGGGATACCAGAGATCTTGTCATTAGATCTTGTACTTTCCGCGAGGGGTTCCATAACCAAGTTAAATATCAAGGGTGACAACGGACACCCCTGTCTCGTGCCGTTGGAGATTTGAAAGGGCCCCGAGAGGGTATCCGCCGAGAACACTCGAGCCGAGGGTTTAGAATACAGAGCCATGATAGCATCATGTATACCACCTGTGAGACCAAATTTGGTCAATACAGCGGAGATATATCCCCAGTGGACCCTGTCAAATGCCTTCTCTGCATCCAGAGACAGAAGCAGAGAAGGCACTTTGGTGCACTCAACGTGATGTATAACATTAATCATTCTCCTAGTGGCGTCTGAGGCTTGGCGCCCCTTGGTGAAACCCGATTGGTCTGGAGAAACAAGAGATGGGAGAATTTCTTCAAGTCTGTTGGCTATGAGCTTGGCATAATTTTTTAGGTCAGTATTGAGTAACGATATTGGTCGGAAATTTTTCGGGGCATCGGGTGCCTTACCCGGTTTTGGCAAAGTCACCACCATTGCTTCAAGCATTTCGGCTGGGAAGGAGGCAGCCTTGGCTGCCAAATTGAACGTTTGGCACAGAGCAGGGGCTAGGATCTGCTTAAATCGTTTATAGTACTCCCCCGTGAAGCCATCTGGCCCAGGGGATTTGGAGGAAGGAAGTTTATCAATAGCTGTCACGATTTCACTAATCGTGAAAGGGTCATTTAATGTGGAGAGTTGTGTAGAAGTTACCGATGGGAGGTGTATACTATCTAGGAATGTTTTGATCATGGCAGGGGAAGGCTGGGTGATAGAGGGATCATCTCTGAGGTTATACAGACCCTCATAATATTTGCTAAAGGCATTTGCTATCACATGGGGTTTAAGGAGTTTTTCATTAGTATGCGGGTGATATAGAAATGGGATTTTTGTTTTGTTCCTGTAACCCTTGATCCGCATGGACATCGCTTTACTAGCTTTGTTCCCTGTCGTGTAGGAGGTGGCTTTGAGCAATCTGAACATTTTTACATGTTTTTCAAGCAGAAGGGAACGTAGTTCCTGTCTTAAAGAAAAAATCTCTGCCTGCAGGTGTGGCGAGGGACTGGTCTTATTTCGGGTCTCTGCGGAGGCTATGTCGGTCATGAGTTTGTCAAGTCTCTGAGTTCTCCTCTTTTTAGCCCTAGCTCCCATTTGGAGGAATACCCCCCTGATCACTGCCTTGTGGGCATTCCACACCACCAGCGGGTCAGACACTGAATTTTGGTTGAGTAGGAAGAATTCTTCTAGGCGTTGTTGGATGGGTGTAGAGTAGCAGGGGGTGTTGAGGAGGTAATTATTAGCTCTCCAGATGTAAGAGGTGGGATGGGGTGATTCGTCAGCTATAATGACACTAACGGGGGCATGATCTGACCAGGTGGTGGTGTGAATTTCTGACTGGGAAATTTTTTGTAGCAACCTCTTATCAGTTAAAAACAAGTCTATTCTTGAGTAGGTGTTGTGACGCGACGAGAGGAATGTGTAATCCCGCTCGCTCGCATGACAACACCTCCATACATCATACAAATCATTGGCAGATATGAAAGATTCTAGAGTAGATGAGTGTCTCTTGGATCCCGCCGTGGAGTCTATCTTGTTATTCAGGACCATATTGAAGTCTCCACATACCAGTAAATGACCCGTTTGGATCTTCCTGACTGCCTTCAAAGTCTTCCTAATAAAGGCTAATTGCCCGTAGTTTGGTGCATACAGAGAGACCAAAGTGTAAGGCACATTGTTGATTGTACAGATCAAAAAAATGTACCGACCTTCCGGGTCCAAGATGTATTGCTGGGGTTGGAACAGAACAGAGTCCCTGACAGCGATCATTACGCCACGCTGTTTTTTGGAGTATGAAGCCTGGAATATATGCGGAAATAGTCTATGTTGACACTTAGGGGGAGCTTGTATGGCAAAGTGTGTCTCTTGGACGCATAACACGTCACAGTTATGGGCTATCGCTGACTTCCATAAGGATGAACGTTTCGCCGGGTGATTTAACCCTTTGGCATTGAGGGAGAGAATTTTGATCCCCATGGTTCGTGGAGAGATGGTGTAACAAGGGAAGAGCAAAAAGAGATATAAAGAGAAGATGGATAACAATATACGGGGGTACTCACAATAGCCGATGTACTCGTATTTGGACCGACGGAGCCTGGAGGTAGGAGTTCAGCAGATGAGGTTGGACCTTTAGCAGTGCCAGTCTCAAGGTAATATCTGGTTACTAGGGAGGTAGAAAAAAAAAAAACAAGATGAAGCCGGATGGCCAAGTACAGTCAGACTGTGTGTGTCCAGGAGAAATGGGGTGAAGAAAATCTCAAGGAAAAAACAAAAAAAAACAAAACACAAGATTGAACAGGTACAAAACAGGTGTGTCAGCGACGGGTAGCTCTTCGGAGCAGCTGACCAAAAGTGGAAGGGAGTTCTGCGAGCAAGGTAGAGTAGTAGCGCATGACCAGACCGGACAGGTATAGTCGCTTAGTGGCGCGTTGCCGGGCGCTGTTTGCGGGAATTTTCTCCTCCTGGGCCGAAGGTGAACAGGTTAGGGACTCCAGCAGGTTCTGAGCGGTTGAGTGGAGGTTCCGGGAGGATTCCCCAGGAGTGCAGAAGCTTCATGCCCCCTTCCAGAGTGGAGACAGTGTAAGGGATGCCATTGTGGGTGACCAAGATGGTCGCAGGGTGGCGCCATTTGTAAGTAATCTTGTGATTATTCAGAGCTTTTGTGATGGACTTCAATCGCCTCCTCAGTTCAAGTGTATAACGAGACAGGTCTGCATACAGCTGGATATCTGAGTAAGGCGCTGGGAGTGGAGAAAGCTCTCTTGCCTTCATGAGGATCTGCTCTTTAGCTTGAAAAAAATGAACTCTCAGAAGGACATCCCGGGGAGTATCTGCATCAAGATGTCGGGGTTTAGGGAGTCTGTGGATTCGGTCGATAGTCAGTTCAATTGGGGAAAGCTCGGGGAGCATGCTGGAAAACATTGTGCTGGCAAAACTAAGCAGTTCTTTGGGTTGGACCGACTCAGGCACCCCGCGGATTTTAAGGTTATTGCGTCTGGAGCGGTCCTCTAGATCCGCAAGTTTCGCTTTGATCCACATAGTGTCATCCTTCTGCTCGGTATAAGCATCTATTAATTCATTAACCGTTTCAGTACATTCCTCCATTTTGGTTTCGATATGTTGCACCCTGTTGTCCATATGCTTCATTTCTAGCGAGAACGTATTCATCAGTGATGACAAGTTAGACATGAGGGAGGACTGCAAAGTCACCAACATGTCTTTCATAGTTGTGTCCAGCACTGGTTGTCCTGTGGTTGGAAATTGTGCTATAGAAGACTGTAGAGATGATATGGCAGATTCGTTATGCAGACCAGTGCTCATTGCGGTCGGGGCCTGATCAGGGAGATCCATTCTCATTTTAGATTTTTCCGGACTCTGCGTTCCCGGGGTAGCAGGAGAGGAATCAAGTGGAAGGGAGTGCTGAAACGTAGCTAGTGATGTCTGCGTATGGGTGCCAGGGGGCCCTGTGACCTCCAGTGGATGCCTCTCTGACCCTCTGGCGGCGCCATCTTGAGGCTTCCGGCGAGGTTGAAAGGAGAACGTTTCCAGCTTCTTGGGGCCGCGATCCTGTGACCGCTTGCGAGTCATCGTGGTTGTGGAGCTCAGGGGATATGGATTAGATTTTGTCACGCTATTAACGGTGGTGATGGCACCCGGTAGTCGCTCGTTGTCCGGTCGGGTGAGCGAAGTTTACATCTCACATGTCCATAGTCATACACAAGGAGGACGCACTCTGGATTGCGCTATATGATGATGGTATCAGGATTTGTGTGCGTAAGTACCAGCGGCCTGGTTTAGAGGAAAATCTAGGCCGTAATATCCGGAAGTGAGGGGTGTCCCCTGGCTTGTGAAAGGGGTCACTAAATAAATACCGGAGGGTCCAGGTGCAAGGGGGCCTATGGTAGGTGTAACTGGCCGGGTGAAGCAAGATGGCCGCCGGGCTGTGCAAATTCTCTTATCCTGATGGGAATAGTAAGATGACCATTAGCCAGGTACCTATGTAGGTGATCCTAGTGTTCTGTGTCCCGGGTCACCAATCTTGCGGGCGGGGAGCTGATTACTGGCGAGGGTGAAGAGCTTTAGGTGTGCCAAGATGGCCGCCACTCACCTCAGGTCACGGAGCGCTATTGCCTGCAGAAAACCCTCTTCTCCTGGCGGGCTCTCTATGTCTTCCTCCCGGTCCGGGAGAGTAGCGGTGGCTGGACCCGAGAACGGCCGTTATCCGGGCCACGGATGCGGCACTCGAGGGCGGCTCGTGCGGAGGCCTCGTAGGCCTCGAGATGGCGCCGGGATCCTGAGGGGATGGAGCCGTCCACGGCTCGAATTGCAGGGTGGGTGGTCGGCACAGAGCTTCAGAGTGGAGGGTCAGCCGTGGATGCGACTGGACGGGACCTCCGTGTGTTCCGCAGCCGCAGAACTCGAGCCCGGGGATCCCGGAGGACTCGTAGGCCCCAAGATGGCGGCGGGACCCAGCGACTTCAGCCCGGTCTACACCGGAGATATTCGGTTTTGTGGCCCAATACAGGTGGGTGCTCGTGATTGGGGTCTCCTGGAGTCAGGATGGGGGATTTGGTGGTCAGATTGGCGTTAGCTGACTGAGGATGGCAGTAGCTTTCACACAGGCCTTACGGAGCTTCACAGAATCGCGTCAATCCTCACTAGCGGCCACACACGCCCCCCATTTCATGTGCTTTGATCAACACAAGATCGGCAGTAAAACACTGACTTGAAATCCATGATTTCATTCTACAACACGACCTAGACTGCCTCTTCATTACAGAGAGCTGGCTCACAGCCGACTGTAACACCATTCTAGGAGAATTGGTGCCAGAAAACTACCGTATTATTACGGAAAACAGAATAGGGCAAAGAGGAGGAGGACTGGCGGTGATCCATAAGACGCGTCTTGCGATCACAAAACCAAGCCTCCAAAACCCTCTTCCATTCATGGAAACCCTTACTCTTCAACTGCAAGTAAACGGCCAGGAGACCGTCCGGATTCTACTCTGCTATAGGCCACCTGGCCCCAAGTCGCAGCTGCTCCCATCTTTGACGGACTTTGTCTCCACCTATACCCTGAATAGCAAACACCTTTTGCTGCTCGGGGACTTCAACCTCTGGGCCAACTCCCCGCAAGACCCCATTGCCGACGCCTGCATCGACCACCTGGAAGGATTAGGGCTTCAGCAACTAGTATGTGGGCCCACACATGCTTCAGGTCATACGCTCGATCTTATTTTCAGACAAGATCTGGAAATAAAAATCTTGGAAAATGAACCATTGCCATGGACAGATCACCATGCAAGTAAATTCATTATTTCCGAATTCCCCCCCTTAACAAAAACATCAAATCCAGTGACAACACACTGGACCAGATGTCAGAAGAAGCTCAACTCGGAACTCTTCAAAGCCACGTTAGGGGAAAAAATAAACACAATTCAGCCGCACCAAACAGCGGAAGAAACACTGGAGGCCATAAACACAGCACTATTGCAGTCAGCTGACTTGATAGCGCTGAAACGAAAGACCCAGATCAGGAAAAATAACTCCGGCTGGTTCAACAACCAGCTGGCGTTACTGAAGCAAGAGCGCAGAAGGGCAGAAGCAGCCTGGAAAAGAAGCTCTTCAGATGAGAACCTCTCGATCTACAAGGCAATAACCAGAAAATACTACAAGCAAATCTTCGAAGCCAAGAAAAACGATTTTTCTGAGGCTATCAACGGTGCCCTAAATCGCCCCCGCGAACTCTTCAAGCTGGTCACTCAGACCATGAATCCAGGATGTCTTGAAGCCCCCAACTTGGATACACAAGAATTTTGCGATGAGTTATCGGATTGCTTCATTAACAAAATTGAGGCAATCCGGCAAAGCATTCAGCAAAACAATTGCTCTCCCAGCCCCCCCCCCCCGTAGTCATTTACACAGCACCGGCAGCAATTCACCACAGTTTGGTGAGTTCACGCTGGAACCCATCTCCATTCAGACCACTAAAAATATCATTGGCACTCTGCGCAACAGCACTGCGCCAAATGATATTATCCCCACCAAACTGCTGAAGGAATGCGCCGACATCCTGGCACCTCCTGTCACGCAGCTTATCAACCAATCCTTCAGGGAGGGCATAATGCCCTCCCAGCTGAAGGAGGGCTTCATTCAACCCATCTTGAAGAAAGCCACCCTGGATCCTAAGGATCCACTCAACTGGCGCCCCATAACAGGCCTAAATGTTCTCTCCAAGGTAATGGAGAAAGCAGTGGTACAGCAGCTGCAACAGCATCTAGATACCCACAACTTACTCGACCCATTTCAATCAGGATTCCGTCCCGGACACGGGACAGAATCAGCATTGCTTAAGATATGGGACGACGTTCTCGAGGCCGCAGACGAAGGAGAATCTTCTCTTTTGGTTCTGCTGGACCTAAGCGCAGCCTTTGATACAGTTGATCACAAGCTGTTATTGACTCGGCTGGCTAAAATAGCCAAAGTCGCAGAAAGCGATCTATCCTGGTTCTCCTCTTTTTTGGAAAACCGATCGCAAATAGTGAAGCTAGGACCCTTCACTTCTGAACAACGCACATTATCGTGCGGGGTCCCTCAAGGATCTCCCCTGTCGCAGATGTTATTCAACATCTATGTGCGTCCTCTTTTCGAAATCATCAGCAGCCAAAAACTGCTATATCACTCTTATGCAGACGACACGCAACTGTACTTCCGCATTTGCAATAAAAAGGATCACCACCTCAACCTAGAGACATGCCTCTCTTTGATAGAGGACTGGATGACAAAGAGTTATCTCAAACTCAACGGAGCGAAAACAGAACTTCTTCTGTTTCACGCCAAGCGTAGGAATCAATCGACAACAACCTGGATCCCCCCGCCCATTCTGGGCAAAATCATCACCCCTAGCGCCAAAGTCAAAAGTCTTGGGGTCATCTTTGACTTCGACATGACAATGAACGCACAAGTAGGGGCAGTAGTCAGCGGATCTCACTATCTGCTGCGCCTACTACGCAGACTCACACCTTTTATTCCCAAGAAAGACATAGCGGTCGTGGTGGGAGCGATTGTAAACTCCAGACTGGACTATGCAAATGCCCTTTACCTCGGACTCCCCAAGTACCAAATCGCTCGTCTTCAAGTCGTTCAAAATACGGCCGCCAGACTTGTGACTGGGAAAAAACCCTGGGAATCAATCTCACCTTCACTGAGATCCCTTCTCTGGCTACCAGTTAAAGACAGAATCACCTTTAAAGCTCTCTGTCTAACGCATAGATGTATCCATGGGAATGCTCCCCATTATCTATGCGAAAAATTTAAAGTTCACAATCCCAATCGTATTCTACGATCCACCAATCAAAATCGACTTCAGATACCGAAAGCCAGATACAAGTCCAAAGGAGACAGGAGATTCGCTGTCCAAGGTCCCAGACTATGGAACGCCTTACCAGCCAGCAGTCGGCTGGAGGAAAACTACTTAGTCTTCAGGAGAAAGATTAAGACTCATCTCTTTTGATCTCAAAGGAGACAGGAACAACAAGCGCCCAGAGGCGATTTACTTTGCATGTGCTGCGCTATATAAGTTCTTCATTCATTCATTCAATGCATCCTATGCATGAAGGTGAAAAAACACCTGCCAATCACGGGCCCCCCAGCCCCTCCGTTTTACTTACCTGAGCCCGTTTACCTGCTTGGCTCATCCCCGGCGTCCTCTTCTCCATGGAGTCACGGTGTTGATTGGATAGATTGATAGCAGTGCAGCCATTGGCTCCCGCTGCTGTCAATCAAATCCAATGACGCGTCTGCCGGGGATGGGTTCGAGTGTATGAAACGGGAGCGTGCCTGCAAGGTAACCCCCTAGGGAGAGAGCTTCCCAGAGGGGGTTAGCTACCGTATTGCGGGGAAGAGCCGAGAGAGCCACCATAGGACCCCAGAACAGGAGGATCAGGGCCACTCTGTGCAAAACAAACTGCACAATGGAGGCAAGTATGACATG